>JAAIXJ010000171.1:42209-96681 GCA_013403705.1 Heliconius hermathena | reverse complement strand
AAAACATTTACTTTAACCATATAAAATCTTATTTCCACATGATCCATATAATAAATTAGAAATAAAAGTGCTTAAAGTTGTGGGACAGTCTAATTTTGCTAGGGTCATTTTTTCTGAAATACACATATAGACATAATTAGAATTAAACAAAAAACAAAAGTAACCTGTCAGCCAGATATAATGCACAAAAGAAATATATAAATCCACTTACTAAAAAAATATATATAATAATAATTAAAAAAACCAAAACATTATTAGCAACAAAATAAAGAATCAATATTCTATGTTACAAGAATCCAAACTACATATTTGTCATGATTTATCTGTGCTACATTATCCGGTAATAGTCTTTGACAAATGATAATGACAAATAAGCAATTACGTGAAAAAGGCAACCATTACTTTTAAGTAAACAAAGACTTTATTTAATAATCAGTAATTTTCTTGTAATTAAAATAAAACAGAGATATTATTTAGTATTCTTTAAAATTGACACAAGGAAAAAACAATAAAACAGCATAAGTTAATAACACAAGAGGGCAAGCTGACATCAAATATTAAACTAAATACCACCGTACACAAAAAACTAACTGCAAGATATTACTTTTATTTTTTTAGTAATCTTTTAGCCCGAGGAACTATAGCTTTGTCGGACGCTTTAGTATTAGTGTTTTGGTCAACTGGAGACTGGTCTCTGTCGTCTACGAATAGCTATTCGTAGACGACAGAGAAATTACTTCAGCTTTCGTTTCAACCTGATGTCGGGACCCATCCGGCCCTATAATATGGATCCATCCATTTCGAGACCAACACTTGCCAACCCCAAATCGGTGCCTTGCCTCGAGAAAGGCATAATGACGGTCTTTCGTAAGGAATTCAGACTGAGTGATACCACTGCCCTTTAGTTTACCCTTTGCAAACCACACCATGTCTCGTGTTGACACATCAGTAAACTTAACTACTATAGGTCTGGGCTTGTCAGAGGATCTACCTAACTAATATAAAATAAATCAGCTGATTTGAACAGGTGTTGTCACTTTCACTCCTACCCACAAAAAAAATATTATTTTCCCGAGTGGAAATCGAACCCACGACAATCGCGTTTAACGCTATTAGCAGCCAGACGCCGCCGCACTCTGCCACGACGGCCTTTAAAATATCTAGTACATATTATGTAAACCATTTGAGATCTATCAAGATGTCTTACTAGAAGAACAATGACGTGACAAGTTAATCCGGACGAGGGTCTCAACAAATGTGTCAACTATATTAATTTCTTATCATATTTGCCGGAAAAGACGATTAAGCCTGAGCTATTTTGAACTAAATTTTGATATATTTTTAGTTGTAAACTTCGCTAACTAGTTAATATTAGTCATCGCCTGTAACTTTAATTTGCGTGGCCTTTATGACGAAAAATAGAAAACCCCATTTTTTCCCGTTCCCGTGGGAATTTAGAAAAATCCAGCTACAGTGCCCCCCTACACTCCGTAACTTATGAACATACCAAAATGCCAAGTTTCAATATTCTACTTCTCTCTTCTAAACACTTTTTTTCGTTAAGTAGTTTTCTTTCTCAGTCACTCAGTAACAGAAGATTTTATACTTAAGCGTTTTTACTTAAAAAAAGAAGAAATCTTTTAATTTAATTCGTAGCATGAAATCAAGGACTATTAACAAATGCCGGAATTATATTTTTTTAATCTCTCTTATAAAAAGGATAGGTAGCGAAAACTTAGAGATATCTGTCTCGATCTCTCTCTTTTTGCATTCCGCTCGCTCGCTAGTTTATTATCCATTGAAACCACTCTTTGTTTAGTCCAACTTTCGACTAAACGAAGGAAACATTACTAAAAAATATTATCACTAAAATGAATTGAACCTATAAACATCACATGTAGTCGAAAGATTCGTAACTCCACCTATACGGTTCCGTATAAAATTAATTTTCCAATATTTATCAAGGCGTAGTGCCGCGTCTGGATGTAAATCCGATTCCAAATTTCTCACTAGGGGAAATGAATTATTTTGTCCTTGCTTTTTGTCCTTGCCTTGGTAATAAGACAAAAGCATAGCGTTGAGTTCCGTAATTCAACACGCAATGCCTCGAAAATGGTCCGAACAGTAAGGAACGGAATATCTTAACGCTGGGTCTACTATAATTAGAACCCAGCGTGAAGTTAAAAAAATATTAACTTTTACGATAGAAATATATTTAAAAAAGTGTTCATACACAATAATATATTGATACTGCAGCTCTATACCCGTATGTAGCGATGGGAACGTATTCGTAGTGCCAACTCTACAAAACACCTGTTGCTTTGGATTTATACTGTACCTTAATTGAATTGGGACTCTACTTTATACTGTTTGTTTCACGCTTCATTTAATACTTGTTGGCTTTTAACTTAGTAGAAAGAATATATTGATGGGTTTTACACACGTATATTTCTATACAATAGATTAGAAATTTAAGATTGACTGAGTAAAACGACTTAAATTGACGCACTAAATCATTTCTTATGTACATATGTTAGGTAACGCTTATTATTCTAAGTTAAGAAACTCCGTTCCCATTAAGATACTTCGGTTCCTCCCTTTCCGCCGAATTCTTGAAACATTGCCTGTTAAGCGGTGCAATTACTAACTCAGGAAGCTAATGATTGTCTTACATTTAGTTTTATTTATATTTTAAAATAGTGTAATAATTGTTGAGTTTCTTGCCGGCTCTTCTTAGTAGAACTACCTTCCGAGTCGCTTGTAGTTTCCTGTAGGAATTACATTAAAACTTATTAATATACAGGTCGAGAGAACCTCATGAGGTAATTAATAATTCTTATTTATAAATAATTATTTTTAATATTATAGCTTCTTTAAGTCGAACCGTAATCGAATCCTCAACCGTTGCGATTACAATCATACGTTGTACCATTGCGCTGCGACTATCTTAAGCTATAATATTTATTTTTAAATTCCGCAAGGCCAGATTCTTGCATAAGCATTAAAAAGGAATTCACTAATAAATAATAAAAAAATTATAATACAAAAATGACCTTGGGTAACGTATATATACATACATAAAAACATACTTTCGTCTCAGCGTCTACAAACTATAAATTTGGTATAAAAGTAGCAAATTGGCGCGAATCAGGATCTCAACCGCTCCCTAAGGGCGTGTTTCTTTACCTATTTCACCAGACATTTGATGGCGGACGCAGACTAAAGACAAGGTCTCGAATTTCTTTAGTAGATTTCCCTTACGCTTAAAATATGTATATATATTTATGAGAATATTCACATTTAAAATGTTCCGAATTTTATGTTTATTTAATATTAATCTTACATGGATTAAATGTAAAATTTTAATAAAAGATAAAACTAGCCATCGCCTAAAATTGCTTGCAAGGACTTAAAAACGTAAAATGTAAAATTCAGATTTTTCCATTGTTGTTGGAATTTTAAAAATTTCTCTCTTAATACTCCCCTTCACTTCCTCCCTCCTTTGGCATCCAGGTAGGCTGCATATCCAATTTTAATTTTATAAGTATTAGAGTTTCCAGTGGTAAAGTCTATAGACTACATATTTACTTTACATTTAAGCTTAATTTAAAAAATATTCTAATTTAATTTTAACAAAACTTACTAATTTAATAGTTAAGTCATGAATCATTGTAAGTATATAAAATAATTTCAAAATAAAACTCAAGATTTCTGCATAAACCAAAAAACGTTACTTCTAAATTTGAGCCCGTCGTTGTACAGCGGTACAGTCTCTAAGTAAACGCTACGTTTGTGGGCACGATTCATACTCGGGGATTCCCCCTAATAGTTTAATTTTTCTCGTTCTAATCACAAAACAAAACACGGCTTTAAGCTCAGCAACTCAACACACAATATCTTAATAAATTAATTTATAACAAATAAAATCGACTTCAAACAACGAACTAAAAAGTAAAAAATAATTTTACATAAAGTACGTTTTGTACTTTGATTTTCTTTAACAAAAATAATTTAAAAAAGGTTTTATAATTTTTAAGTCACCAAAAAATCATCAAAATCGGTTCACTCAGTCAAAAGTCAAAGTCTGAGGTAACAAACATAAAAAAAGAAGTAGAATTGATAACCCCCTTTTCCGAAGTCGTTTAAAAAATCACCAATGCATAAGAAACGGAGTGTCTTGACACGGAGATTTCCTCTTACATGCAGAATATAACGTGAAGATGAAAGAAAAAAGTATACAGTCTCATGCGTACTCTACTCCACTATTCCCCCATACAACGTAGTAGCGTAATACGAGAACCAGGCATAAACAAATTTATATCTATAAGCAATAAAACAGCGAGATCCGGTTTGCAAAACAAAATGTTTCACGTGACTTCTTTCGTAGAATTTCATCAAATAATCCTTTAGAAAAGAATTTTCACAAACTTTTGATTACTTTTTCAAGTTTTCAAGCTTCATTTAAGTTTATATTAAAATATACATGCTAAAGAAATACTTGGTAGCGAGACGCCTTTGTTGTGCAGTCGTGGGTATAACTTTAAATTCGATGGTTGTAAATTTGATTCTCATTCGAAAATATCTTTATATTTCAAATATATTTTTTCAGGGTAGGAGAGAGAGCCTAGTGTTAAGACACTCCACCTCCCCTCTTCACTTTCCGCAGAATTCTGGAGACTCTGTTGAGTGACGGAACTCAACGCTGCTGTTTGTCTTTACAACAAAGCGAAAAAAAAATATTCTAATTTAATTTTTTACTTGTGGCGCACGGGTACTACGTCGACAGCGCGTAAGCGTGGCAATTGTGAGTTCGATTTCTTGTAACAAAAATTTGTAAAAGTTAAGTTGGGCCACTCAATACGCGCTGTCCCGAAAATTGGGCGATGCATGTAAATAGAGCACCTTAATACTGGGTTCCCTCTGGTTACCTTGTCATTATTTTAAATTTTGCTATATAACATTATCTGAGGAATCACATACAGTTGCCAAGCATCGTCGTTGATTCTACAAACGATACATTATAAAAAAAATCGTCTTCCGACAATCCAAAGTGGCTTTAGCGCGCACATTCAATTTCGTTTTTTTGATTAAATTCTTTGCAGCTACCCTCGGGACTGCCCCCGCCTCGTAATACTTTGTGGATTTCACCTTTGAATTATGCTGGAATAAAATATCCGTGGTCTTTGATAGGTGGTGGATGAGCGGCGCAATCAGATCGCTATTATTAGCTGGCGGCCTGACGCGTTATATTTTGGGTAGAGTCAAATTTTCGAAATTTGATCTCCGTAGTGAGATTTTTAATACGTTATTTTATTCGTTCGTTGAATATGCCTTAAGCTATACTAATACACTGAGATCCCAGGGCCCCCAGACCTACGTTACTTTAGCAAAGTTGAAATTTTGAGGACTAATAGTCTAATATGTAGTTAAGACAGTATGTGTACTCACTAACTTGAAAGTGCCCTTTCAGAGGTAGCGCCAAATAAAGGTACATCTCAGTCTGGGAGGATGATCGGATTAGTCTGGGTGCTTATATCTTTATAAAATGATAAAATATATAAAGATATACATTTTAAATCTCCTAGATGACATAAAAAAGAAATTAATTAAATAATATACTAATACGATTTCGGTCATGTCTACTTTTTTATTTCCTTTGAAAAAAACTCAATGAAAAGAAAATGTAAAAATTTAAAACTTGTTGCAAAGTAAATAGGAAAAGATATTGAAGCTTTTCATTGAAGCTTAAATTCTGGATGCAAAAGTACGAATCGAGTCATTTTTAAACGGACTTTCCACAGAAATTTGTTTTTAAAGAGATTGGTGAAAATTTTAAAGATCACATCAATTTCCTATCTTTTCATATTAAAAAACCTCGCCCTTAAATAAAAGTGCTATAAAATAATGTAATTTTTTCACCCCACCCTGCTTTTGATGGGGATGGAACGATTTCATATACTTTGGGACCAGACCAACTTGGTCTTTCATATCTCTTACTATTTCGTGGCTTAGAAACAAATTCCTTTGGTCTGAAACATAAGGGGAGTTCAGAAATCCTGGTCGTCATATCTATGATTATAGATATCTATTCATAGGAAGTTGCCAAGGTCAATATTCAAGGTTTTGTTTTGTCTGCTCTTTATTTTATTGGGTTTCTCACAAAGTGTAGACTTTATTTTTTTATTTTTTTTATTTATATTTTAGTTTATATGAGGTTTATCCCCATAAATATATTTATAATTTCAATTAAAACTTGTTAAAGTACAGTTTAAAACGTAAAATATATATATAATATTATATTTTTAAAGCACAATCTCATTACGTTTCAAAGTACCTAAAAATTAAAAACATGCATTTTGTATATAATATATAAATATAAAATTCGTCCTCTACCGAGTGACTGTTAAGCAATACACAGATGAAACTGACGACTGACAGATGAACTTACTTTGATTTAGCTTTCAAAGTAAGTTCACTTGTCAGTCATTTACCATGTGTAGGTAGATTACAAAGTATAGGAGAGTATCAATCGATGATTTCCTAAAATTCCTACGGGAACCTTCGAAAAATAATGTGTCCAAAAATATTTATATTATTGTATTTTTTTTTGGAAAGTAGGAAACAGAGTGTTTTAGCTCTGACTATTATATTTACAATATGCTGGATAAAGCGTAAAACTAAATATATATTTTTTATTTTTACGGATATCTTGCACTTTGCACACACAGCCAACGCATTTACATGCAGCGGCTATCAGCTCTATAACAATAGCCAGTATTTTTTTATTTATATACTCTTTTACTTCATCTTGTTATCAGAGCGAGCAAAATTAAAATAATCCATTCCCCCTCGTAGAAATAGAATTCACTACCGCCGCATTTAAAGTCGATGCTGTCACTGCGCCACAATGACCTCAATCAACATTTACTTCGTGAAATATATCTATTTCACCCAATACTAGGCATTAATTTAATTCTAAAATACTCGCACAGTGGTACATGTAGTGATACAGATCTAAGACTCCTTAACATAAAGCTACTCGTGAAATAGCGCCACGATATGTTCTAATAACCTCACGATACAATTCAATAAAGTGCCATTTTAATATAATTTAAAATTATTTCCTACTGCAATAAATTATTAAGAATGAAAGGTCTTTTAAAATTTTGCATCACGCTATAATTTAGGGTTCTGTACGCAAAAGATAAAACGGAATCCTATTACTCAGATTCCGCTATCTCTTTGTCACTAGGCTCTATCTCATGAACGGTGTTAGTTAGACATCTGATTTTTTTTTTACAAATGATGCATTTCTATGGCCACTATAACAACAAATAGTAAAATACAGAATAAAATAAAGGTACGGACGGTGAAAATGTTGAAAGGTTATTGTCATAATACAAAAAGACTAAACTACGTCGTGGTGCAGTGAGATCGCTTCTGACTTTACAAGTGACGGTTGTGGCTTCAATCAAAATTTGGGATAATGATTATATAAAAATTGTTTTTGATGTTGGATTTTCCATCTGTTATTAACATTCTTGTATAAATTTCGAAAAATCCTCTGTTCCTCTATTACACTTTGTAAACTACCTACACACAGTACAGTAGTCGATGTTTTATATAAATAGATATGTTTATGCGATTCTTATAGTAGAAATGTTCTTTATTATAGTGAAAATACATCATTTATTGTCTTTTGAATATGAAAAAAAATATTAAAAGACAATATTCTTAAAGAATATTATAAAATACTATGAGTATTAGTATCGCAATTTTAGTTCATGTTTTCTATAGGCACGTCTGAAACCTTTACGTACCTACTATACTGTAATTATATTAGCACTATTTTTATATCTGAACGGTTTTCTGTAACGTAAAGTGGCCAGCAACCCTGCGTTACACGTGAACTTAAGAGGCAGTTCGATTTTTTTCTATTCTTTTTTTCACCAACTTAGACATCGTAATAAATTTATTTAGTTTAATTCCTTATAGATTCCATATATTAAGTTAATTACACATAGGTAATAAAACTTAACAGAGAGTGACCAGATATACGTTTAGAGTATTTTTTTAGATTCACACTTCATCCCGCATATTTCAGGATAGACAGAGGGTGCCTGGTATTAAGATTCTCTGTTCGCCACTTTTTACCGAATTCTGGCGGCATTGCGTGTAATAAGAGTTAATTTGTATAAGATAGAAGCAGGTGCGAGATTTATTACAGGTGACAACTGTGTACAGTTTGCAAAAACAAAATCGGTCGGCCTAGAACCAATCAATTAATTAATTTCTAGACCGTACTTGGAAACTAGTATACCATTGGCAGAGCTCCTCCCCTATTTAATTTTTGATATGATTTTATTAGTGTCACCAGTAATAGTAGCAATCATTTAATTTTTTCTAGGTAGAGAGAGAACTACTCTGCCAAAAACCGTTAATTTAAATTTGAAAGTAACACTTCAACTTACTTCAGATTGTAATTGTTACCCACTAAATATATATATAAAACGACGGTGGGGACACTCGGGCCGTCCATACATAAACTACTCTGGATCAATTACTTACTTACTTACTTACTTAGCTTCACGCTTTATCCCTTGCGGGGTAGTCAGAGAGAACGGAGCGCCAAACGCTACGGTCTCTACATACCTCTTTCGCCTCGTCCACTGTCATCAACCTCTTCATACATGCCCTTCGGGGGGTCCTCATGCTTTTTACGTGACCTTCCTCCAGTATCTTTGATACTGTGTTTTCGAAGGTCAACCGAGGTCTCCCCCTACCTCTCTTACCGCTCACTTTTCCATCATAAATCTTTTTTGCCATTCTTTCATCACTCATTCGTTCGACGTGCCCAAACCAGCTGAGCACGTTCTTCTTCATTCTCACTGTGACATCCTCGCTAGTACCTGCCATTCTGTGTACCTCTTCATTGCGGATTCGATCAGCTAAGCTGACTCCGCATATCCTACGAAGAGATCGCATCTCCACAGCATTCATCTTTCTTTCATTCTTCTTCTGTAATACCCACGTTTCGCTGCCGTATAACAGAGTCGGTACCAAAACTGCATTGTGTACGGCCAAACGCGCAGCTGTGCTGACGTTTCGCCGTCTCATCAATGCAGCTAAGGCTCCGTTAACTCTGTTACCGGCAGCAATACGCCTTTCCACATCCATCTCGTATCTTCCATCTCTACTGAACATACTTCCCAAGTATACCACTTCATTCACTTGTTCTAATATCTTACCATTTACACTGATCTTGCATTCCGTCCTTTCTTCATCTCTTTCAAAAATCAGAACCTTTGTCTTATTCACAATTCTGGATCAATTGATATTAAAAATATATCTAATATTGTGTTATTCATAATTAACTATGCTATTTTTTAAATTCGTTTTACTACTTCATACCCAAGGTACATACTATTACAAGATCGCAAGTCCCGGGCAATGCTATGGGCTTCTCACCCTGGAATGCGATAGACAGCGTCACGATAAATCCATAGATTTCTAAGTAATTTCTTCTTTAACCTTCTTTTACGTCAACTTGATAAACTAGGAAGGAACGAAGGAAGCACGATTTATGAGATGTATTTTTTCACATTTTTTTTATACAATGAAAAAGTAAAACAATAATTTCCAATAAATAAGCAAATTAACATCGCAGGTCAATTTCAATGCGAATATGCATTGCCCGAGGCTCCTCGAGAACGAGCCAATCGCTAAAAAATATATTGATAATATTTTTTTTTACTCAAATAGGTTATTAAGTTGTCGTAAACAATTAATACTTTCATTTACTTATAAATAAACTTACTATGGCCTATATTTTTGAAACAACTCTGTATAAACTACTTATTTAGTAGTGAGTTCGAATCCTTATACGTAAACAAAAACCTGATCTACGTAACAAAGAAGGCGCTGTGTTCCCTCACTTAATATACAATTCTTTTCCATTCGCATAGTAATTTTTGAAACATTGAGTGTCAAGTGGCCAAACACTTTAAAACACTCCGTTGGCTACTTTCCGCCCAATTATCGCGATATATACATTAAGCGATGAAACGCTTTACCTTACCACACTGGTTTCCAGCCAGTGGTCCGCAGACTACCAGTGGTCCGCAGAAGCCTAAATATGGTCTGCGAACGATTTAAATTTTATGACTGGAGATGGTGAGGCGAAGTTTTTATTTGATTATCACAGTTAATTTTCCTTATATAGGTATAATGCATATCATGCATAGTGATCCCTGCTACCAAGAATGATATAAAAATGGTCATTGATCAAGAAAAAGCGGGGAACCCCTGCCTTACCAGAATGAGAACATGAAAGTGGGAATCGAATCTACACCCGATATGATTTGTCTCAATATTAAATAATATTCTGAACAGAAAAAAAGAATTAAAAACCATTCTTGCCTTAAACGCTCTCAAAATAACAGAATTTGATCGGCAGCAGGCGCGATCGCTTTCGTATCGATCGATTGATTTACACATAGATCCCCCCACTATTTCAACCTAAATAAGAGCTAATATCATTGAAATATTCTCCGTAATATTTAGCCGTAAGGTTTAAATTTGATTAAACAATATCTTGCGAAGGTAAAAACAGTCTTAAAATCAACGATATTAGTTAGAAATTCAATTGCCAAAAGGAAATCGCAAAAGCTGTAACCAAAATACATGATAATGAATAATGACCCTAAATAACAAATACTTAGAGTCGATTTTTAATGACACCACGTTTTATGTTTTCTAACGGCGATTCCAGTCGAGATAGCCATGTGTTTTAGTGCTAGGACTTTGAAGGGATCTAAGAATATATTGATTGAAAAGCTCGAGCACTCACCTTTGAATTGGTTTAATTTCTTTTTAATTTTACACTTTTTTTAAAGCTTTCGAAAAAATTGGCTTAAATCTTAGAAAAAAATAGCAAAATAGATTTTTTTTATCATTGACAGCTTCACGCATTTTTCCGTATAACAGGACAGACGGGACCTAATTAAGATTCTAAATTCGATACACTGTCTTTTAAATAGCAAAACTTAACGCCGCAACCGAGCTTTATCTATCAAAATGAGGAAATGAAAATAATGAAAATATAATAATTTTGTGTTGTTTATTTAATTTTCTTACTGGGAATCAAACCCACAAGCAATGCATTTACTGTCAGGCACTATCTCACGCCACGACGCATCAGTCAGCTTCTTTGTTATTGATTTTCCACTAAATCAGATATTACGGAAATTTTTAATTCAAACACAAAAGAAAAGAAGAGAATTATTATAATATAACTTCAATAAAAAAAAATTGAGAGAGGAGGACCTAATATACAATGTCACCCACACCACCACTGAGCCAAACCTTATACTTTGTCTGACCAGACCGAAGAAACAAAATTTTTGTGGTCATTGCAGCGCAGCGACACAGCGTATTACCGTAAGCGGTTGTAGGTTTGATTCCCACTCGGGGGTCTGAATTATTCTCATTTGGTTTGGATTTGGTCGATGCGTGGAGGTCAATACCAAGTTCCCTCTACCGTAGTAGCTTTACTAGGCTACTACTATAAGCCGGATAAAAGAGCGAAGCTAATTGATATAAATAATAATAAACTTTCCTCGAAGGAAATCAATAAACTTTTAGCCCGAACTTGTACTCTAGGTAGGACCTAAATTACAAAACTATAAACATTAGCCTAGGTTAGGTAATTCGTACACAGTTATACCATCTAAGGTCAAAAGCCAGGCTTTAAAATGAATTATATTTAACTGCGAAAGTGGAAAGGCAAGTTCAATGAAATCGTGCATTCCCAACTTAGGACAAATGTTTTTTGCTTATTATTAAAATTAAACCTTACCAGTAATAGTAATAAAAATATTTTTTCTTTGTCTTTAAAAATAATTATACAATATACTAAAATAAATCTTATGTTATATTGAAATAAAGTTGAAATTAGATTATGAAAAAGTAATTGTTAGGGCTATCGCACACTAGCGATACGGGCGTCACGATTTTTAGTTTTTTATCTCGTGCACGACAGAGTAAAGTGTGCTTAAGACGTCAAGATGTTTAAAAAAAAGGCTACAATGTTAGCTTGAGCACCTTTGCCTAGGTTTATAATTTTTCTTTTAAGGCTTTCTTTACTTTCACGCATTTTTCGCATTTTATAATAGAAATGAGAGGAACTTGTAGTAAGTAGCATCTATCTCTAATTTCAGCTCATTTAGATATTTTACTTGCTAGGTGACGTACATCAAAGTCGCACTTTGTGAATGCAGACCGATGGATAAGGATATATGTAAATACATATCTAAATACCTAAGTATTTACTTACGCATAATAATATGTAAGGTAGAGAAAACATAGTGTCATGACACTCCGTTCTCTAGGCACCACCGTATTCAGAAACTCAACGCCGCGCTTGCAAGGAAAATCAAAACGATTTAAAAACTATAATTTCCTCATGCTGAGGACGTCGTACCAAGGGAACAAGCATGCCAGTTGATTCCCAGGTTCCCCCTGCCGAGCCTGCTATATGCGGGATACAGTGGGACACTAAAAATATCCTCGTGCGGGGATCGAACTCACAAAAATCGCACTTACAGTCAAACACTGCCGTACTACCGCGCCATAATAAAAAATGAGTCAATATAATCAAGTGGAATTCAAACCTGTATTATTGCAATCAATAAATACACACCAAGCCTTTCATTATAGATACTATGTTATTATTTAAAATTATTTTCATTTTCCTGTTCTTGCAAGACAATATACGATGCTCTACACGCTCTAGTAACAGATAGCTGTAGTAAAAGAAATTGCCATTTTTTATTCTCTTAAAAACTCGCATCAAAAAATCGAATTATTTAATTTATCTATGTACATATGTATACTGTAAATGTACGTGCTATCTAATTACTATTATTTTAACTTCACGCTGTATCTCGAAGACATCTATCGTGAGACATTGTGAATGGGAATTTTCGAGACATTGTGTGTTGACAGACGGAACTCAACGCAACGCAGAGGAAATTGAAAATATTTTTTTCATAATCGTCGCGCCTACATTCTGCAGCGCCACGACGCGCGACGCCCCAATATTTTTTTTATATGAAATAATTATAATGGTTTATTCGATTCTATCAGATATTTTTTAAAGCTTTTGTATTTTTTAGCTTCACGCCTCATCTCGCACATAGCAACCTGGTAACCTAGTTGTACGACACTACCGTCGCGTTGCCCACTTTCAGCCAAATAAAAAATTGCGAAACTCAACGCCGCGCCTTGTTGCCAGAGCGAACAAATGAAAATATCCACCACCGTCGTTTCTATCACAACCGTTTCTTTGACATTCTCTCATGGGAATCAAAAATCAAAGATGACTATCTCAACGGAACATAAAAATAGAATAATAATAATAAAATACATACCAGCTCTACAAAACAAAAACATCAAAAATATTTACCAGCTATAATATCTACAATAAATGTTAAAAAAATATTATCCTTGACGAGATATCGAATGAGATTCCTTTCGCCATACATTGCTGACCCTAAATCAACATCTGCATTCCACTGGAGCTTTTTACGAAAAGACTTTAAGGTTTTAATGGTAGAGGTCAAATTTCAAGAAATACAATGTCCCTCATAGAATCGCAATTATAAAGGCCTTGATATACTGCATTTGTAGAGCTATACACTTGGAAAGTAGACATTTTTTTAGAAAGTGCCTGCTTAGGCAGCTATAATTGTGTGTGGGAGTTGTGGGTTCAATTCTCAACCAAAGTAATATTTTTAAGTTTCACCTTGTATGCCGCATATGCAGGTTTTTAAGACACTCCGTTCCCCACATTCCGCTGGATCCTCGAGACATTGCGCGTTGGGTAATGAAATTCAATGTCGCGCTTTGCCTTGTTACCACAGCGAGATACATACATATAAATGGACAGAATCAGAAAAAAATGTTTTAACATTAGATTCTTTCTCAGTCCTTATCTTAAGAAAGATCAACAAGATGATGATGATGATGACGATGAAGTGTTTTCTTTTATTAAGAGCTCATATATTTAAAATATAGCATAAGGGTCGATAGCAAAGACAGGAAGAGATTCTGATTAGAATGATATTTTAAATTTTGACCTTACTACAATGTAATATGGTTTAAATTGGAATACCTTCGTTTCAAGGCTTCTATCTTGGCTTAAGTTTTATATGATTTTATAAGAATCAGTAAAAGCACTCAATGTGCGTCTTAACAATGTCTAGGACATGTAGGATTAGAAAAATATCTACTAAACGACAAAAACTGGTATTTACCAGTTGGTATATGTATACGCTGGCAACAATTTTTACCTCACAATTTCGTTTGCGTAGACAATAAATGTAAGAACCCGTTTTTTTCTCACTCTCGTTATCATTTCCGGAAACACTCGCTTAGTGAACCCCTATACTCCCCAAGAAAATTTCATGTCTTTTTTCAAATCAGATCCATGTTTTAGAGTTCCGTAGTTCAAAAGAACAGTATGACATCCTTATAAGATCACTTCGTTATCCGTCAGTCTGAATGACGCCGGTCCGTCTGCTAAGACCATTTATCTCAAGCTGGAATTTATATCAAATATCCAGGTCTAGGGTCTTTGAAAGCACAAAAAAATTATGCCTGTAAGTCAATGCAATCAAAAGCCATATTGCTCCTTAACCAAAACTTATAGGGTACTTCCCGTGGGCCTACAAATATGAAATTTGGCAAGAAGTGGACACTTATAATATAAATAAAAAAACAACTTCGCAAAATCAAAAATTTATAAGAATAGAAAGTAATATTATAAATTTATATTTGTAGTTCATGTCATACAAAATTAATGTGGAAGTTCGCTAAATTTACTTTGTCAGCTTTTTTAAGTTGTACTGCCCGTTGCCCTACAATACTGAAATTCAAGCGGAATCCTAGGTGGATGTGTCCAACTCACACTTGACCAAAATTTTTTTGCTCTTAAAACGACTACGAACACGAACGCCAATTTTTACGAAACGTTAACAAAAATGTTAATAAGATATATAATATGTATTACCATGAAAAATATAGTCAGATGGTAAAAATATTTGAAAGCACATCTTTACTTCATTATTACTTCCAAAAAAACAAAAAAGAAACTAAAAAAATATTACCAATTAACCATTTAAAATGTAAGACGGAAGCACTTTTTCTATTCCAAAAAGATATTTACCAGCGCATCGCTAATAGGCCATCAATTAGAAAACACTTTCACCTCTACTCGGTCGGTTTCTGTAAACGTTCATTGTTTTAATTTCGCCCAAAAACGCCCGGATTCGATAAAGTTTTAAATTAATGGAGCATGTTTTTCACCAGCTTCGATCATGTGGCAAGCAATTTGTGTAGTTTTAGGATAAGTTTATGTTTATGATAAATCAATCTCAAGAGACCAGTCGTGGCTGTAAAACCGACTGGTTGTGGGTTCGATCCCCACTCGAGGAGATGAAATATTTACTTAAATTTATATTTCCATTTCTTCGCTGTGGTGTCCAGGCAAAAGCGCGGCGTGGAGTTCTGCCACTCAACACGCACTGCCTCCAGAAATCGGCAGAAAATGGGGAACGGAGTATCTTAACACTAGGTTCCCTCTGCCTACTCTGCTGTGTGCGGGATACAGCGTGAAACTGATTTTTTAATCTCAATCAAGCAAGAAAAACTTTGTTTGATGCTTTTTTATTTGCATTGAATTCATTTTCCAATTATTATATTTTACTCACAATATATATATCTACATATTATAATATAGACAGAAATTGGAAAACGACGTACCTGAACTGAATCTCATCTTAGCCTGCTAAATGCAGATGAAGTGTGCGTGAAAGTGAAGAATTTAATCAAATCTATGAAAATGCTAAAACTCGAGCGACATTTAAACGACCCACATTAATAATAGAAACATATTTAAACTATCGTAAACTTCCTTTGTTCTGTTTTTAATATGTACAATATTAGATCGTCATGAATCCATAAAGACTAAAATAATGTTCTATATTTTTTTTAATTTATAAATGTATTCATTACATCGTATAATCTAAATAAGTAGAGAGGGCATAATGTTAAAACACTACGTTCTCTATTTTCGGCCGGATTTTTGAGACATTCCGTGTTCAGTCAACCATAAACAAATTAAACGAAATGAATAGCACTCGTATATTGTTTTGTTTCAAGGTTCCCTAGGCATTTTTTACCATAAAAAATGCGTTAAAATATATAACAACGAGTTTTATTCCCAAATAGTAATAACATTTGGTCCCTCTAGCTACAATAGGTCGGATGGGGCCATCGACCCGGTCACGGGGTCATAGCGCGGACACCATTGTTTTACAGTCTGTCATTAGCCCACTTACACCGTGTACCACCACGGGCAGGAGTCTATCCTACATCTATAATGTAAATGTATATGGAATGTGATCATGTGAAAGTTGTATTTGGATTTGTTTGGAATTTTTGGGGGTTTTTTATGGATTATTTTTTTGTGTTTCACACTTTATCCTGCATATAGTAGGGTAGGGACAGGAACCTAAATGTTAAGATACTATGTTTGCCACGCTCTGCCCAATTTTTGAGACGTTGCGTGTTAAGTAGCGAAACTCAACGCCGCGCTTGGTCTTGTTACTTTGTCAGTGCGAAAAGACGAAATTAATTCATTAATCATTCAGTCGTACTTAACGTCAAACGCTGTTCTACTACTCTATGGCGGCTCAATATTTGAATATATCTTTACTATTTAAATTTATAAGTAAAAAAGAACCACAAATATATAGTGAAGTAGGCAGAGTGAACTTTTTTATAACTTACAACCGATTTTAATTGAGATGAATAATGTAAATGTTTTAAACATCAATTTTTACACTGTGGGAATCGTACCCACACACATCTTAAGTAGACTATAAGAACATCACCATTTTGTTTCTATTTACAAAAAGATAAAAACGCACTATTAATATATGCATACAAATAAATGCGCGTAATGCATACATACACATATTGATGTTTGTAAGTCCCGACGTCCGCGTCGTCCTATTTTTGAGGCAATGAAAAGTTTCATAATATTGATATTTCTAATTTTAACTTAATATAATTTTGCCAGTCGTGGTGCTGAGGCACAAGGTGTGTCTGTAAAACCGACTGGTTTGGGGTTCGATCCCCACTCGAAGAAATGAAATATTTATTTACATTTATATTTTTATTTCTTCGCTCTGGTGTCGAGACAAAGCGCGGCGTTGAATTCCGTCACTCAACACGCAATGCCTCCAGAATTCGGCAGAAAGTGGGGAACGGAGTGTCTCAACACTAGGTTCCCTCTGCCTACCCTGCTGTGTGCGGGATACAGCGTAAATCTGATTACTAATTAATAATTAAAATGAAGGTTAAAAATTTTAAATATATTTAAAAAGTTTTGATGTCCGTCAATAAGTAAGCGTACAGTTGGTTATAATATATTACATCAAAACAATTAGCATGATATAGCCTAGTTATAACATGTTAAATGTTTTGAAATATTTTTTTCAATTCTTACCAGTAAGTTCTTAAGATTAGCGAGTGCAACTTAATAAACTCTGACTTGACTTGTCTCGCTCAGCTTTATAATATTAGAATAGATTATCCGCGAAACCAGATCGGGGAAATAAAAATATTTTAAAACACTGCGCGGCATTGCGTTCCGTCACTCAATACGCAGTGTCTCGGATTGTCTTGATACCTACCATGTATTCTCTTCTCCGTTTTCTCCGTTTATCGCGTTCATTCTGCTACTTTTTACGTAGCTCCAGATTTGCGTATTAAAAGAACTAGCCACCTACCTATTTATATTTAAACTTAGCCCGATAGCCGATCGGGCAATTTTCATCATAACTTTATATTTAAAATCCGTCAGCTGCCAAACCTTTTGTTAATTTTGGCGTGTTTTACGATCGGCTATAACTCCGCGATGACGCGACGCAAGATGGCCGCGGCTAATGACGGAAAGGAAAGGGCGCAAAATATTCAGACCGTTTAACTGAATAGAATTGTAATAAAAAGATAATTTTGTGACGACCGTGTGGCGCAATTTGTGTGTATCTCTTTATATGTGATAGTTGAGGGTTTATTTCATTTTATTTGAGTAGTTCTTTCTTTTTTTTTCTTTTCTTGAGATAAAGATAAATGTCTAGTTGGTCAAATAAAATAAAGTAAAAATTTTGGGTTTAACAATTTTATCTTTGGGTAGCGGAAATTTGTAAAAATCTCCCTACAGAGATGATAACAATATAAATAAGTTATAACAAGCGTATAAAAATTTCGTCGTAGCTTGATGAGAACGTATGGCTTAATGGTCAGAGCGCCTGGTCGGTTTCCAGGAGGCGCGGGTTCGAGTTCCGCTATGTTCAAATTTTTATACGTTTTCTAAATGAGTATACTTTTATTTTAATTTGATTTGAATATTGCCATTTAGGATTTTTAATATATTATCTTACAGTTAATCTATCTTATCAAGACTATTTTTTCTTTAAAAAAATACCATGAATGAGAAATATAATTTAAATCTAAATTAACTAACTTTAATATACAAGAACTAAAAACATTTTAATGTTTTGCATCTTGGCAAGTTGCTTGGTGTGGTAAAAAAGGATAAAAAGTAAAGAGAGAACAATGAAAAAGAACTTATTAAGTAAAGAGAGATCTTTGAGAACACAATGCTAATGTTGCTGCAGGAAAGTTAAGTAAACAGCATGAGAATCTCTTGAAGAAGTAAATGACGCTAGCGTTAGGCCCGTTCTTTTTGTTAGCCAAGAATAAAACGTGATAAAAAAAATATTTTACGCATGTTCCATATTTTGTAATTATTATCGTGTTGGCTAAAATATTACTAAAGGTTAAAAATATTTTTTCTGGATATCTTCTTACGAAATATGTTATGAAAAAAAGATGCGGTGACGTTAAATTCTTAATATTTAAAAAATTGGGCAAACACAGAGTGTCTAAACACTAGGTTCTCTTTACTAACCCCGCATTATCCCTCATATTGCAGACCTTATGAAGCGTAAAGCTAATTAATCATAACCAAGTCACTAGAATATCACTAGAATATTAGTAAAACGTACACAACGTAGAAAATATTATATGTAAAAATACTTACATACTTTGTATACTAAGCGCATTTTATTATAATTACATTTAGTATTATACAATAAAAAACAAAATCGTCCAATCTCCGCCATGTTATCGCACCACAAGATGGCCGCGATTAATGACGTAAAGGGCGGGAAATAGTATTCCTCGTTATTTTGTATTTAACGAACCTAATAATACTTTTGAAGGCAACGCAAAATTTGTATTATATTTGTTGATTGCTTAAATGATTGTGAGATTATTTAATTTAATTTTGAATATGCTGTTGAATATCAAATTACAAAATTCGTTTTTTTTCATTTAAGCTTCTAAGTTGATGGATATTGATATAATATATAAAAATATTATTAAGCATATACGACTGTCCCTTCGACAATTATTTAAATAATTTACTATAGTTTTACCATTTATCGTACCCTGCATATAGCAAGGTAGGCAGAAGGAACCTAGTGCTAAGACAATCCGCTCCCAACGCACCGCGTTTTCGAGATTCTTATTTTTTTTACCGGAGCGAGTATAAAAATGATTCATTCCCATGAGAGTGAAACGGAACCTCTACCGTCGCATTTAGTCAAACACTGAGCCGCTGCGCCACTATGGTCTTAGTGATTTAAGGCAGGAAATTTTTCTTGCACAACTTTATAACCGCCTTTTGATCGCAATCAAAAATTTAATGATCGATCCACTTAATGTTTATTCGTTATCGAGAACCATTAAACTAAGAATACTAAAAGTATTAATGAAACCACATGAAACGGTCCGGATTTGTTTGGAAGCTGAGCCACGCGCCGGTATTTAATACGCGATTTACGACGCACATTTGGTAAATGTTTGGTGGTAAACACGACGCGATGGTTATATATTCGATTTCCAATCGAATGTTTAGTTATATTTATTTTATTTTTTGCTAATATAAAAATTTTAACCTAACGGGTTCTGAACCCACGGCTCTTGGGATCCTTCCAAGTGCTCTGACCACTAAACGAAACCAAATAAGCTCGTAATAATTAAGTTTCCAATTTTTATACGTTTTTGAAAAATTTTTTTATTCTTAATGTCACACTGTATTTTTTTATAAAAATACATTTAAATTACTTTTATCTCCCTGCTTTGACAATACAAAATGCGCTAAGTTCCGTCAAATTAAAAAATTGTTTCGAAATCTCTTCGTTTTTACACTAATCTACTTTGCTTAGGTCTGTGCAGGAGATACGAGAAATTAAAAAAAACGGTTAATTGCGAGTCAAACTCATCCACCGAGAGTGTTGTCAGAATTGCTCGTCAACTCATTTTATATGAAATTAACTACAACTCTTATACTTGTAGTTAATTTCATATATAAAATAAAAAGAAATGAATATAATAAATTTCTAATTTTCGGACATTTTCCACAAGTGAGAACTTGCTAGAAATGAGTATAAACACTTACGGATACGGATGTACCTCCACGTGATGTCGAGAAAACCCATGTGTGCCCATAAAAATTAGAGATCTCGGGCTTTTTCTAAAATTCTGGCTTAACTTAGCCAGAGCCCTTTCATCTGATAACTCACTTGAACTAGCGGCTTTAATACCAAATTTTCCCCCCCTTTTAAGTTGTGTTGTTACAAATGTATAGTTTTCAAATTTTTTCATAAACTAATACTACTTGTAGATGCTAGCTGCCAAATATGCTGCCTACTCCGCTGTATGCAGAATACAGCGCAAAGTTTACTTAAAGAACCAAATTCGTTACTTACAAAAACATATAAATTGGACACTATATTAATAGTATACTAAAATAATGAAAGGTGCATCACCTATCTGTTATACTTTGACATCGATCCAATATGCAAAATTTTACTAATCCTATATTTTGAATTGGATAATTAATATTATTCAAAGTGTTAATCACACACTAAAAGAGAGATTATTAAAGAAAACGTTGTATAGCAATATATTTTTTATTATTAGGGTTCCGTACCTGTTAAGAAAAAAGGAATCCTTATAAGATCACTTTGTTGTCCGTCCGACTGTCTGTCTGTCAAGAGCCTTTATCTCAGGAACGCTTGGAGATATCTAGTCGAAATTAAAACTGTATACCTAAATCTACGGCCCCATGATTTCCTAAAAAAATGTATTTCTACATTTACTTAAAAAAAAGATATGGCCGTTTATATGGCAATTTTGACACTAAAGGGAATCAAAATTAATAGGGTACTTTAGGTTAACCTAGAATTATGATTTTTTCTTTTACAATTTGGCAGTTAGCATCTACAGGTAGTACTAGTAGTACTAGTTCAGGAAAAAATCTGAAAGTCATACATTTGTGGTTAAATCCTAAAAAATAATAGCCTTAAATAGCAAAAAACGTGAAAAACCGCGGTGCAAAATTTGGTATTAAAGCCGCTTGTTCAAGTAAGTTATCAGATGAATAGGCTCTGACTAAGCCTGAATTTCAGAAAAAGCTCGAGATCTCCAATTTTTGTAGGGAACTCTCTGTAGGCGAGCCCGACTCACGTTTGTCTGGTTTTCTATTGTTCGGCTTATAAGTTGGGGATTAATAACTGTTTGTTACAGCAGAGTTGAAAAATAAGAAGGAAATATGTAGTGTGTGATCCTAAATTTCGGCTATCTAAGTCTTATAGTTAAGACCATGCTTTATCTGTTAATCACTAAATTAGTAACGGAATAAATTTATAAAGATTATATAAAAGAACATAAACGATATTACTCCATATTCAAAGAATATCCAATACTCTTCCCTACAAAACTTAACTAAGAACTAACTTAAAATAAGCGGTAACTTAAAATTTAAAAAAACGAACTTAAAATCTTTACCCAATAAGACGTCTTCATCAAATTTTTCTTAATAATTAAAACAGGAAGTAAACTAAGTAATAGTATCGTTATCAATTACCACCGACAATAGAGAGTGACCTCATTAATTCAAACGAAAAGGCAGAAGCAGGAGGGTGTTAACAAAATTTCCTTATTATGCGAAACAATCGTGTCCAGACTATAGAGGGTGGTCACCCGACCGTGGAGGGATTTGCGCTGAAATGTCGTGATTTAGCATTTATATTTTGACATTTGCAGTGTTATTTTGAAAGCAATTGATATTTTAGGACCCTTGGGTGTGATGTGAATGTTATGGTTTTTCTTTATTAGACACTGTTTTAGATTTTGTTTTGTTATATCTATTTGGAAATATAACGTCATGCAATGTTAGGGTTGTGGGTTCAATTTGCATTAGGGGAATGGAATTATTATCTTATTCTCTTTGGAAACATGACAAGGCATGGCGTTGCGCCTCTCAACCCGTAGTGTTTTGAAAATTGGGTGGTGTGTGTGTTCCCTCTGTCTACCCTGCTATATGCGGGATGCAATGTGAAGCTGTAAATAAGGATTTTCGGTTAATTTAACATTTTAAACTCAATAATTTTATAATTTGAAAGCTCCAGTTACCCAGCAGTTTATAACATTGGACTGGATCGTTGGCATATTTTATTTGCGAGAAAGCTCTTAACCCTACATGTTTATTTCGGGTCCGAATGGCCTATTTGACCCACGTTTGCCTGATTTTTATTACCACAAAATTACGGTTGGAAAGTCTGACTGTGTATGTCTATAAAACCGCATAAAATATTCAAAGCTTTATAATTCATTTAGAAAAATCAAAACGTGAAGAGAAAAAGCCTTGATAATTAAAATTATCTTGGAAGAATACTTTATAAGACCTTTACCAGACATCTGTGATAAGTTGAGAGTAGAATATATAAAAAACTTAAATTTAAAACATTCAGTTTTAATTTTAGTTACCCACCAAAACATTTTCCAAAAACTACAAGATTTATAAACTTGTAATTTGATACGTGGGTAGGTCAGGGACCGTACTATACTGGGGAGCACTAAGAGAGGGTATCTTGAAATATCTGCGGTCCAAACAAAGTAAATATGTATAATAGATTATTGTATTTTCATAAATTTTACCTACATTTGAGGAAATTGTTTGCTAAATTAATGATAATATCGACTTGAAACAAAGGCACAAAAAATTGTTTTATTCATTTTGAACCGTTCCGTATACAATATACATATGAATATGGTAATTTTATATCTAATGTATGTAAAATATGGGTTCCGGGAGTCCAGGACTTTTGGGATCAATTTTATTCTGTGCTATTTTTTATTTTAATATAATTTTGTTATTACTATAAATACGATGACTGTGGGTTCGATCTCCACTCTAGGAAATGTTTATATAAAAATGATGTTCATGTCTTCCGCTCTTGTAGGCAAAGCGCCCTATTGAGTTCCGCCACAATGTCTCGAAAATTCAGCGGTGGATATGGAACAGAGAATCTTTACACTAGGTTTTCTATATCTATCCTGCTTTATATACTATACATATATATACTAATACAGCGTGAAGATAAAAAAAATCTAAGACAAAGAAAATGTCATCAAAATGAATTCAACGTTTCAAAGTAAAACAAGTCGCCTATTTGTTTTCTTCGGCCAGTATCCCGCTGCTAAATGGACTTATAGCATAAAATTTCAAATACACTTACGACCTAGTTACAGACAACGTGAGGAATAATATTAATATATATTTGTACTATTGACCCAGTTTCTATTAAAAAAGTATGCTAAATTACATTTGGATATCTCTTATAAGTTACACTTCCTTTATTCATGTAGATGGGTGGGGTAGGCAGAGGGAAAAAAGTGTTAACACACTATATTTCCTATAATATGCGAACCACAGAGGGTGCCAGTTCGAATGCAGACCCGTTCCGCTGCCGTAGGCCAAGGGGAAGGAGAAGACGCGTCTCCAACCTTAAAGGACGAACTTTGGGACAGTCACGGTGATCCTCCTATTCCTTTTGCTAGGAGAAACCCTAGAGTGCCGGGAAGACCTCGGTAGGCCGCAACAGGCTAGACTTACACCGAGGCATCGTAGTGGCATGCGCGAGCGATTTTGCGACATCTCATACAGGTAGAAAGGGTTTCTGCTCGGTTCTAGTGAGTAATGTTGCTCCATCTCGATGGGTCCCACCGTATTATTTGTCCGTCCTACACACGGACGATCTGCGTAAACGAATTTCGCAGTGACAATAAAAACTCCATTCTCAGTTTTCAATCTTCGAAAATTAAAAACTTATGTGTAGTGTTTGTATCTATTAAATAGATATGTAGCATTGTGTCATGTAGTCTAGTAGAGGGGAATGTTATCGCTGACGCGGTACAAGTCGGATGTGCTCCCCTGCTGCTGCTGATCTGGTGTAGTGGTGAGCCAGTGATAGTATTCCCAGTATTCTTTAAGTGTGTGTAGTACTGTGGGCGCATACACTACATTATGTAAAACAAGTTATGGCGGAAACCCGGTTTAATCTGACGAAGAAATTGAAGTAGATCAAGCTTGCAAACAACCTTATCATGGCGCAATTGAAAATTGTTTAACATACACATCATTATTGTTAGTGTAAATTCTAATTGGTGAAGTGTATCACAGCACCGTCTCTAAGTTCCCTTTGACAACTCTACAAAATTAGAAATATGGATAAGGACAAAAAAGTTTACAAATCCAGTATGACGCCATCCAATAGCACTTAATTCTTATCTCTCAAACATCTGGTAGATTCCCAGGCGAACGATTGTATATCAGGAAGATTTTGGGTGTAAAATGAATCACGGTGGTTACTTTTCAGTGTTTTGGCCATTTCCTGTATTAATTTGGCTTTTTTTTAGACGTTACATTTCATTTTTCAGTTGTATCCCACATATATCAAGGTAGACGACGAGAAAAAACCTAGCGTTAAAACACTTCCTTTCCCATTTTCCAAACAATTTTTCGACACATTGTGTATTAATTGACAAAATTCAACGCCGCGCTTTATCTTGTATTAAAATATTTAAATTATAATAACGTTCTCAAATTTGCCATGCACTACTATAGACTTAATACAGGTTTATGAGGTTGAATGTTTGTTATACTTTCACTTAAAACTACTAAACGAATTTTGATTAAATTTTACAGTAATACAGCTCATACATCAATATACAAATACAATATAAAGTTTTAGTACTTCGCACTTTGAATCGCTAGTTAATCCATAATTCTATACAAAATACGTCCAACCTGACGTATTGGCACGAAATCTAATCGCAAATGATATGCGATGAGCGAGCGCGAGCCGACGAGGGGCGGCGCGTGCGCAACCACCAGATGTCCAAAGTTCAGTGCCCGGTTTTGGCAGCGTATGATATTGGGGTTCCGACAGAACATGTACAGCGTGTTCTTAAATGTTAAAGATAAATGTTTTCTTACGAATTACCTATTGATAAGCTGATTAAACCTTTAATATAAATTATTATAATTTGTATTGTAGTGCGCAGGGGCACAAAATGTCACTGTAAAATCGACTGATTGTGGGTTCGATTCCCCCTCTAGAAAATGAAATATTTACTTCCATTTGTATTTTCATTTCTTCGCTCTGGTGTCGAGGTAAAGCGCAGCGTTAAGTTCCGCCATTCCATACGCAATGCCTCCAGAACTCGGCAGATAGTGGTGAACGGAGTGTAACAGTATGTACCTTGGTATAAGTTAAAAATAAATAAATAAATAAAATAATATATGCATGGCAATACACATAAATAACATAGTTAATTATGAATAATACAAACTATATATTTATCATACCATATTAATCGAGACGAGTTCGTGTATTGTCGTCCCGAGTGTCGCGACCGTCGTTCTGTCTATATAGGTGGTGGTGATGCTGGAAGGCAGCGGTCGAGTCGAAATCTTAAGTACTACGGTACTAATAAATATGATGCACATAAAGACTCGTACCAAATGTATAATAAATATAATATGATAATTCGAAGCCTATGATGGCACGATCTTTTAGGATCGAATTTCTTATAAAGGCAATATATGTGTAGGGGCGACACATATTGTGGATCCAAGTGATCTTTGACCAATATTATGATATTGAATGTTGCTTGACGTCGCGGAAGCTGACGTGATGGGCTTATGCGAACTGTTATAGCGACATTAACTATGTCGTGGCTGATGCCGTCTCGCAGTACGCTCGCGATACGTAAGCTGTGCTTGTATGGCGTTGGTCATTGACATATTATATACCACTTCTACGACTTGGTATACGACTAGTAGGTGTGTGGTGCTATTTTATGTCCCAGCTCCGGTGTATGTAGTAGTGTCCGCCTGTCTCATTCGGGTGTGTGGTGCTATTTTATGTCCTGGAACTCTGGTGTATGTAGTAGTGTCCGCCTACGGTTCGAGACACGACTGTGGGGTGTGTGCCGTGCGTTTATTTAACATATCGGCCGCCTAGCGGTAGTGCGTTCGTTCCAACGACTTATATTGATCTCACAAATCAATCAACATCACGAATCACCATTCTAATACAATCTTAATATAAACAAGCGTAACAAGTACCTTCGGAAAGATCACACACAAACGTCCCGGAGGGTTCAACGATGACTGTAAAGCTGCGGTCTGGTCGGAATTCACGGTGTAGGGGCGGGGCGGTGCCCGTACTCTTTCTTCCTTTTATTATAACTAGTTCGCAGTTATAGTGGAGAGGAAGATAGGACGCGCTCTTGGCTTTTCTTCGGACGAGCTTTGAGTTATGACAATGTCATATTGTCGAGTTTCCAGTTATCTAAATAACTGACACAAGAACAACTTCTGATGGCAAATATCTTAAAGCGATACCTTCTAATGGCATAATATAAAATTCTTAATACTGTTACCTCTGAATCTCTAAAAGATTTTGGGTTCTTCACGATCACAAGTATTAACGGTTCTAACCACTAGACACATCACGAGCCAAGGCATTATTTATTAAATCATATTTTCAAAGGAGTTTGGGATATCAGTTACAGGAGTGTCTTAGGTTCCCACTGTCTCCCTGTATGCAGGATACAGCGGGAAGCTGTAATAAATAATATTGATGTATAAAAAATATTGATATATGATATTATAATTTGTGGATTGTGAATTGTGATTATTTTCCTGTCAAATAGAACTTTAGTAGAATTTATGGCCTATTTTTTAAATATCAAAGAATGAAATGATTTTATGATTTCTTTCGTGAATTTAGTAGTAAAAAGTTATTTTCGTTGATGTACCTACCTATACTTATTGGGAAGCTAAGTAAAAGTAAATGTAAATAAATCTTATTTTAAATCTAATTGAATCCGAATTTTTAAGAGTGTGTAAATAATCACAACACTAATTATTTTTAGGATCTAAATAGTGTAACTTTTTTCAACTTTTGGATATTCAACAAGAAATATCGTAGAAAGGAATAGAGTGTCTTAACACTAGGTTCCGCCTGCATAGCTAAAAAAAGGTAGAATGACAAATTTCTCTTTTTTGCTGCTGAGACCTAGACCTAGCTGAGAATTCAAAAGCTAGGCCAAAATAAAAAAAATATCCCTACAACCAAAGATATTAAAATTCAAATACATTAATAATCCACCACACATTAATCTATACAATAATAATACCACATTCCCAAATAACTGTAACACCCTGTAACTCGTTTTATTTTTACCTTGTTCATAAAGTTGATTCTTTTGTTCTTTGATGTAAGGCCGTTAATACGCCACATGGCCTACGCTCAGCTAAAATAACACGGCTAAGTGCGAGTCGATTTATAATTTAACTTATATTTAAATAATATTTCAAAACGGAGAAAAAAGTGCTTTGTCAAGTTTCTGTTGTTCTATCCTCTTCTTTCTGTAATTTTCTGGTAGATTTAAGACGGGACGGGCACAGTGGCTGCAATCGTGATGGTTGTGAGTTCGATCCCCATTCGGGTAAATAAAAATACTTAAAAAATATTACATTTTCCTCGTTCTTATGGACAACACGTAATATCTTGAAGAATAAGCGAAGAGCGGAGTCCGGTGCCCCTTAGCACCAGTTTCTCCTTCTACCTAACGTGCTCTATACAGGAAAAAGCGTAATGCTGTTCGCATACGCTTGTATGTGAGCTTCGGTATACGGCGAGTTTCTATAGATATTTAAGATGCAATTTTTTACACATTTAATGAAAAAAGAATAGTTTCTCCAGAATGTAAAACCTAAAATAATTTCTATTAATTTTTATAGTCTTATATTTAAAAACTTAAGAGAATTTTAAGACAAAAAGTATTGCGTTGCTATGCTTTAAACTACTAAGTTATACGTACACATTCCATCACGTCTGTACATCACTTATTTAGACTTTTATTGTTGACAGTAACTGCATTAATTATATAAATCGGAATTTTAATAATGAAATTCTAAGACACATTTTTATGATGCTAATGAAAATAGCGGCCATATTTTACGAGGCGTACATTTGGAACGCTGTTTTATACAAAGTGTTACTTAAATGTTATGTTCCAACACGCCGTTGGATTTTACATTACTTTTATGTAAGAATATATCTTTGTGTTGGGCGTTTTCTTTTTTTATATTATATATAGTGGATGTTCACAAATTTCTATTATGGATTAAGAAAAATAAAAACTAAATCAATTTCACGCTGTTTCCCGTACACAACAGGTTAGACAGAGGGAGCGGAGTGTCTTGATACTAATCAAGACACTCCGTTCCCCGTTTTATCGCCGAATTATGAAGGCATTGCGTGTGGAGTGGCAGAATTCAACACCGAGCTTCGCTTCGACACCAAAACAATAAAATGAAAAGATAAATTATATTACTCCATTTCCTCGAGTGGGGACCGAACACATAACCAGTCGCATTTACAGTCACACACTTGTACCCCTGCGCCACGACTGGCCTCTGTTATGGATCCACTGTATTATATGCACTTTTCTACCGCATAGTAACCATCGAGTTCAGGCGATGCACAAGTAACTGCTGCTATCATAAATATTTAAAACTGTTATAGCTAAAGTATCAACTGTAATAAATTTTGTAAGCATATTTTTTACTTATTACTTTCAGATATTTCTCGCATCTGACTTTATAAACCTTGTATTAAGTCACTCCTTTCCCCTTTTAATTCCTCATGCCCAATTCATTTCGATACATTCGATTCGGCTAATGGAACTCAACGCCGCAAATCCAAAGAAATTTTAATAAATATAAAAAAGAAACATATCCTCAACTGTCCTCAAAAACAAACAATTAAACCAGGTTTGGAGTTAATCTTTCGAAAACTCTTTCATAAGTAAAACGTTCTGCATAAAAAGGCTTCAACAATTAATATTAAAATCAGCTGATGTAAATTCGTCACAGAGTAAATGGAGAAATGGCTTGAATTTCTAGTTTTCTCCTTTTTTCTGTAGGAATCTTTCGATGGAATTTATTTTGAAATTGTGCTAATTCACATTTTATAAGGTGGTCTTTAAAGCTACCAACTCGATAAAGTAGAAGTAAATATTATGTTATTCTGATAAATTGATAAACGTTTGGGACGATTTAGGTATTAACTGATCTCTCACATTGCGCTAAGATCTTTTCTTTAGTCTTTGACAGACAAATATAATAAGTAAAAAAGTATTATTTTTTTTACTTATCGCATAGCCAAAGAGAAGTCAAGATGCCCCGTTCTCCACTTTCCACCCACATCCTATACTGATGGAATTCAATGCCACACTTTATCGAACCAGAGCTGGGAAATGATAATAATTTAAATATAAACAATACACAACAACAACAACAAACAAATTTAATAATTAAGATTGGGTCATTTATCCCAGATATAAATGTATATATGAGAAGAAAGATTTGGAGGCCCCAAGAATACAGCATTTATTTGGTAATTTTATAAAATATATCTGTTTTTTTTTTGCAACACGCTATATATCGTTTTCGAGACCTTGCGTATTCAGTGGTGGTATGTGTTAAGCACCGCGCTTTGTATTCATTTTTTGTATTTGTTTTAAATGCACCGCGCGCTTACAAAGAAAAACATAAAAATGATCATCCAATCATTTTCCCAAATCGGAATCAAATCCAAAACCGTTGTTTTTACAAGCGAACAGCGTCGCAACGGACTTTTATTACATCAACAATTGAAAATTGATTGGAAATCATACTTTTAACAGTAATTTATGCCATTTCTAACTTTTCTATATACTGTGAGTGACGCCATATTGCAACACCGAGGGTCCTCAACGCTCCTCATTATTTTCGTTGTATAATTTTACAAAAAGATGATTCTGCATTTAAATTTTATGCACGTTTCATTTTGCATAGTATTTTTATTTTATTTTGATTAGTATTAAAGTGTTAAAATTCAAATATTCATGTGCACATATATATGTGTGCGATAAAGGGTGAATTTCCCTTAAAAAATTCAACCTTTATCACACATATACCAGTAGGCTTGGGAAATTAGTGTTAGGACACTCCGTTTCCCACTATCCATCCAATTCTTAAGTGGCGGAACTGAACGTCGCACTTTTTCTTGTTAACAGAGCAAGAATATTAAAAAAACCGTTCTCTCAACTGGGACTCGAATCTATAAACATTGTATTGCATTTACAATCAGACGCTGTGCTGATTCGGCACTCAGCCTTAATACATTAAATGATTCTTTCCATCATGCGACTCCCAATATTTCTAGATGCTGTAAACAAAAAATGGAAAAAAATGCACCTACTGGCCTCTGTAGTATCTCTAGTGTACTGAAATTATTAAAGAAAATTTCCTAATCAATAAAATCAATTTCTTTAATAATTATACATTTTATACTTCATGCTATACGATACAGCAGGGTGGGCATATGGAACTCAAGTATTAAGACTCTCCGTTCCCCACGCAATGCTTAATTTTCTAGACATTCTGTGTCGATTGTTTTAAATCAACACCGCGCCACTCTTACTACCAGTGGGAGGAAAATAAAAAATCTCCTATCAAGAATCGAACCCCCCACGGCGTTAAACATCACACGCTATCCCACTAGACAACGGTGATCTTCATTAGCCATTTAATGTCCTGAGTAGATTTTATTTACCGATATACCAACCGTTAATTCCGACCAGACCTTGGCGGTTGATAAACAGATTAACCGACTACATACATATAAATAGATTATATGTATATATCAGGGCTGACTCATCGACCTCCAACAGGTGTTTAGCAGATGCGTAGCTTGTAGCTTTAGGATTCCATTCTTCCATTTCTTTATAGTGTAGGCAGAGGGAACCTAGGAACCTAGGAAAACTACTGTTAAAATACTCTGTTAATATTAAAACACTTCCATTCCTCATATTCCGCCGAATTCTAGAGGTATTGCGTGTTGAGTGGCGGAACTAAATGATTTAGAGCAAGAAAATGAAAACATTAAATATTGTGTGAATCGAACCCACAACCTGGCGTGTTTACAGTCATATGCTTGTGCCCCTGCCTCATAACTGGCCTCAAATTAATAACTTTATATCCAAATTAGCTTTTACTTTGATGCTATATAGCTTAGAGCCTCCCTCGATAAATGGACTTTCCGATACAAAAAGAACTTTTAAATTCGATCCAGTAGTTCCTGTGGTTAGTGCGTTCAACCAAACAAACTAGTCAACTGTATAATATTAGTATATGTATATTTTTATACATATACTAATACTATATACGTGTATGTATATTTTTTTTCTAATAAGCGATGCTCATAGGTTGAAATCTCTTATAAGAATTATTTTCTTATTGATATGACGGAATATTTTAAAAATCAAGTAAGTACGGTTCGGTATATTTAGGTAATATTTAGATATTTTTAAAGTATTATTCCACATTATGGAACGACAAGTATCTTGGAAAACAATTAACAATTCGAACGTAGCGGGAATCAATACGCCTTTTCGACGGTCTCGAAGAGGAGTGGATTTGAATCCCGTTACGTTGAAAAGATCTAACACATAAAATCTCCACATTTTTTTCTACATAATCTGCAGAAACCGGAAAATTTATATTTTATAATAAATAGTAAAAACTACAAGATTTCCAACTTTTATTTGAACAAAAATATTGCGAATTTTGTTAAATATCTCATCACGAAATGCAACTTAGTTAGGTGTTGCTCGACGTGCCTTATTCAATAAACTAAGATTTAAACTGTGTCAGCCTCCTTTAGGGCTGCTCATCTTAGCTCGTATCTATACTTCTGTGCTAATATTATAAGTTGAAGAGTTTGTTTCGTTGAATGCGCTAATCTCAGGAACTATTGGTTCGATTTGGAAGATTATTCTTGTGTTGAACAGTCTATAAATTAAAGTGCTTATTTTTTTTATGTAACAGGGCTCTAACTTTTTCTATTCCTATATATTTTTCTATAAACTATAAACAAAATCATTATAAAAGTTATTACAATCCAAATAAATTATATCGATAAAATTCTTATTATTAGTCAGATTTTGTATAATTAATAACGGATGTTGTGCCTACATAAATTACCTGCTTTTACACTGCCATGAACACTGAGAACTAAATTAATTACTTAGGTCTCCAGATGTAATGTTCTAGTTTCTGAATGTAATGACAGATCAGATAGCGATAGATATTTTTGATAGTTTCACGGTGTAGCAGGCTGCACATAGCAGGGTACGCAGAGGAAACCTGGGAACCTAGCGTTAAGGATACTCTGTTCCCATAGCATAGAGATGGAAACATAAAATATTTCATATCATTGAATGTGAATGGAACTCTTATCCCTTATGCGCCCGGTGCCACGGCGGCCTCAACGTCAGAAATATATGTTTTTAATATATCTACTTATCTACCTTAAAGGCTTGTTTCTTTCACCCTCGCCTTTATAAGGGACGTACTATAAAGATTGTCTATTCGTTTTCCACTTGGGTATTTCAACTTTTCTTTTTCTAGCTCCGGTAACAAAATCCAGTGTGACGTAGAGTTCCGTCATTCTAAATGTCTTAAAAATTGGGCGGAACGGACGGAGCGTCTTAGCCCAAGGTTCCTACTGCCCACACTACTATATGCAAAATAAATCGTGAAGCTAAAATAAAAATTCAATATATTTAAAAAAACTAAAGTAAACTAGCTACACGCTGTATCCCTAGCGGGTTAGTCAGAGAGAACGGAGCGCTAAACGCTATGTTCTCTGCATACCTCTTTCGCCGCGTTCACGTTACTGCTCATTTTTCTCTTTACCACATACCTCTGTCGTTGCTTCTTTCATACAATCCCTAAGGTTTTGCCAGCTTACTTCAATATTTCCATTTCCAGATTCACCTCTGTCTAGCTTTTTAGAAACCCTTTCTTGATATTCCTCTCTAATCGGTGATCTCGAAGCTTCAAGCTTCTTATACGGTAATTCGACTCCAAGTTTAGACACCTCGTATAACTGCACCAACCTGCGAACAGACCCCTTATTATAGCAATGACTAGAGTGGTATATTCCAGTTCAGAACCTCTAAACAGACGCGTGTCCTTGGCTTCGAATATGCTGATTCAATAGGAATAAATCAATCACACTTTTCCTTTCCGTTCGCTCCCATATACACATATGATTTTTTTTTTGTGGTCAAACATCGTGTTTGCCACAAACAAATTCCTTTCCTTGCAAATTTCTATACAAGCTATCCAGCCTCATTTATTCCTAACACTTCCTCATAACCAGTTCGCACAGTTCCGACCCGTCTGTTCAAATCACCACATATTATAATTTTTTCATTCTCTCTAATACTTCCTAGAATGCAGGGACATTCTCTCCTTGAGTTCGCCTAAAGGAACTGAGGATACTGGATAAAAACACACTTACACCTTGGCAGCTCCTTCTCTGACACGCCGGCTTAAAAAGCGACCCAACTGCCCGATAAATCGGTCATGTTATTGCCCTTTCGCTTTCTCTCAGTCACATAAATAACATCCAAATCTCTCTAATCCATCACATCTCATATTTCATTTATCTTTCCTTCCATCCCTCCTCTTACATTCCACGTAGCTATTTGTAGCTCCATCCTCCACCTCCCGCCGTTCCGGACATGGCGTGCTGGGTGACACACCAGCAGAGACGCACTGGTGACCGTCACCTTGTGGGAACGCCCTACCAGTGCGTTCTTGCGAGTTGTAGATAGCGGATGGAACTTTGCAGCCTCCGTAAGGGCTGGCAAGTGGACCCCATTCGATATATAATTATAAGATTATATAGATACTCATAGAGGATAAATAGTTCTCAGGACACCAACTGATCTAGAATTTAAATATTATTCACAGCTCCGCCGTACCGTGATTAATCTGAACGATAAAATACAATTAGTACTAACTCAAACGCCACTTAGTGTATTAAAGTGGTCACTATCAATTCAATTTGGTGCAACATTATCGCATCGGTTAGACTGGTTTATGGACGTTTTACGCTTAAAATATTTGCCAGGTATTTATATTAGCGAACTTTAATTATATTATACTAGCTTTCACCTGCGGTTTCGCTCCCCTGGTCAATTGATACCTCCACTAAGGGTTGTGTATTAAACAAGACTGATACTGGAACCAAGATATTTTTAGATAAGAGCGATAAATTAAGCAATATTGAATGTAACAAGAGGCTGTCCTTTTAGATTCTAACTCGGGTTCCCTCAATCCGTTTGCTGTTTATTTTTTAATTTTATTAAATTAGTTTTTTTTTCAGCTTTCACGCTGTATCCATGCATGGAGCAGGGTAGGCGAAGGGAGTTCAGCGCCGTGCTTTGCTTCACACCAGACGTCACTCTAGCAATGAAAATACCAAATATTTTATTTCATCCAGTGATAATCGAACCCATATCCTTTCGCCTTTACAGTCGCACGCTTGTGCCTCATAGCCACGACTGGCGACTGGTCTACTGGTCAACTTGTTACTATATACATATTAATATGTATAATATAAGCATGTTTATAAATACTTCTTTTAAAAATACTTACGAAACAAAGTCGGGAACGATTGCTAGCTATGAATAAATTATGATTCATCTTTCCTATCTCTATAGTGTTGTTCCGCACGTACATCAAAAGGAACGTGTACAGTCAGCTTTAAAAGTTCATATACACATTTTTTATATCAAATAATATAATAGAACCAACAAAAAGTTAAAAAATAAAAAAATAATAAACATTTTGAAAATTAATTTTACTTTAATCCTTAGACTAACTTATTAAGGTAATGCAATATATAAATTAAGAATATTATGTTTGCATCAAACAATCAAATTGCGTACGTCTTTAAATTGCCCTAACTTCAAAGAAACAACCAAATGAAATTAACAACTTTGTATATTTAGCTTCCTTGGAGAGTTTATAACAGGTATTGCTAAGAGCGGCATATCGTATTATTAAAATAGGAGAAGAACCTCTGTTTAAAAAAATATAGTCTTATTGTTGGGCAGAAAGTGGTCGATGGAGTGTCTTAACACTAGATTCCCTTTGCGTATCCTTTAGTTGGCATTGAACCTACGAACACGTCAGCTAAATCCAGACATTCTAGGCCAACTTTAATCTATAGTCGACTTAAAATCTAAGATGTAAAAATAAAAGAATGAATACAATATTTTTAATCCACAGTACTGAGATAATAATCCCCGAGGCTTTGATTAAAACGGCCTTGCCTACACAATCACAATTAGCGCTTTGTTCCTGCGCCTGCGCAATCGACCACTCTCGCCTTTATGTGTTGGTATACCAGCTATTCGTACTTGTTTTATTTTAAATTTTGATTTTTTTATCTTGTAGTCTTAGGTTAGTTCATGGAAAGGGGGGAGCTAGGTGGGCCGTGCCCACCCTAGCATAGACTGGTGCCCAGAAATTTTACTTATAACAAAATTTTCCCCTACAAATTAAAAAAACAACATTTATACGAACATGTCTGTTCAATGCTAAAGTCCGGTGTATTACAAAGACTCATTTGTAAAGAAAAAAAATATTTTGAACAGAGACTTTACGTGTATTTCTAATAATTAATTACTATCAATATGTTTTTAAAGAAATGCAAAGATATCTTTAAATTATCAAAGCTACTATTACTTTAAACTAAAATAAATGTAATGTAAATCCGATTGGTTGTAAGTTCGATCCCCTCTCGAGGAGATAAAATATTTACTTAAATGGATATTTCCATTTCTTCACTCTAATGTCGAGACACAGCGCGGCTTTGAGTTCTGCCACTCAACACGCAATGCCTCCAGAATTCGGCAGAAAGTGGGCAACGGAGTGTCTTAACACTAGGTTCCCTCTGCCTACCCTGCTGTGTGCGGGATACAGCGTGAAGCTGATAATATAACTTTAAACTAATCAAATAGACCAAGAAACGGTAGTTGGGCCAGACATAATGAACACTACGATAATTAGTACAGCAACATCCTATCGAGCAGTCACAATTGTACTCATTGTTTATGCTATCATATGGGACAGGGGCTCATAGCCTTTTAAACAAAAACAACTTTACGCTATTTTACCTACACATGAGGAGGCAGAAGGAACCTCGTGTAAAGACACTCCGTTCCACACCTTTCGGCCAATTTTTGAGACTGCATGTTGATTTGCGTAACTCAGCGCTTTGTCTTTTAGGCCATCATGGTAGATCAATATCTGAAATTCTATAAAAAATACCGACATGTGTGATAAAACGAAGTGTCTACAATGCGTTTGGACACTTCGTTTTCCAAATGTTTTTGAGTGTTATATGCTACAGAAGGAAAATGTTAAAAACAAGAAAAAAATTGCTAAAAAAAAATATTTTAACTATTACATAAAATGTTGACCTTTCCGTGTTTACACAGCACAGATGCGGCACACGTGGCGGCGCGTGCTGAAGTTCCTTCATCGCTTGTTGTTTTGTACCTCGTCTTCTAAATGGTATAGTACCATATGATTTTGTTTACTTTACACATTTCCGGGGTTATGATATGTTTTGTTTTTTCTATTAGATTTATTGATACGAGAGTGTAAATTGTTAGTATTCACGCTGTATCCCGTATATAACAGGGTAGCTAGAGTGAACTTAGTGTTAAGACACTGCGTTCCCTACTCACCACCCAATTTTTGATACATGGTGTGTTGATTTATGAAACTCAACGCGACGCTTTATACTACAAGAGCGGGACAATGAAAACAATACATTCCTTCGAGTAGAAATCCAACCCACAATCACGTCGCTTTTAATGTCAGACATTATGCCGCTGTATCACAACAATTTTCAATAAGCATATCAAATAAACACTATAATTAAATAAAATCAGCTTCACGCTGTATCCCGCATACAGCAGGTTAGGCAGAGGGAACCTAGTGTTTTAAGACACTCCGTTCCCCACTTTCCGCCGAGTTCTGGAAGCAATGCGTGTTGAGTGGCGGAACTCAACGCTGCGCTTTGCCTCGACACCGGAGCGGAGAAATGAAAATATAAATGTAAATAAATATTTCATTTCCTCGAGTGGGGATCGAACCCACTACTAGTCGATTTTACAGTCACACTTTGTGCCTCTGCGCCACGACTGGGCCCCTGACTGGCACAATTAAATTATTCTTATAAAAAATATATATAAGTATAATAAGTATAAAAATAACTTCTGTATTCTCGATAAGAGTTGTAAGAAGATTAAGCCATTTTAATATACCAGAGGTTAAAATATTTTCTATATACATTTATATACAGGGCCTAATATCTGACCTTTACAGCGTCGAAGTTGCTACCGTATGATTGTGCTATCATCTAAATTCACTTTCCAACTGCAAGTTTATAGTACATTTTTTCACATTAAATCAATATACACGTCGTCATAGCGCAGTAGCATAGCCTCTGACTGTAAACCCGACGGTTGTGAGTTCAAGCCCCTATCGGGGGAATGGTTATGTTTATATTATTTTCAGAATACCTGACCCGCTTTATTGGACAAGCGCGACGTTTAGTTCCGCCGAGTTGAGTAACACGCATTGTACAAATATTGGGTGAAAAGTAGGTAAGTTATGTTCCCAGAGCCTGATTAAAAATATAATCAAAATCAATGAAGATTTTGATTTGAAGAGATTGAGGCCAGTCGTGGCGCAGGGGCACAAAGTGTGACTGCAAAATCGACTGGTTGTGGGTTCGATCCCCAATCGAGGAGATGAAATATTTATTTACATTTATATTTTCATTTCCTCGCTCTGGTATCGAGGCAAAAGCGCGGCGTTAAATTCCACTCAACACGCAATGCCTACAGAACTAGGTGGAAAGTGGGGAACGGAGTGTCTTAACACTAGGTTCCTTCTGCCTACCCTGCACTGTGCAGGATACAGGGGGAAGCTGATTTAATTTTGATTTGATTTCAATTTTGATTGAAAATATAGAGGCAGATGATTTTAAGATGAACCTTTAAAAACATTTACCGAAATACAGTCTGCGCGTGTCTGACACCTTACACACTTATGTTCTTAAGATTAGTATTTCCTTAGTCTCTCTAAACATAACTTAGCTTCATACTGTATTTACAGATTCTCTTTGAATGTAAAGTAAGAAACAGAGGAACATGTAAAAATGAAATAAAGAACCCTAATATTTATTATCGACTTTAAAAAATTTATATCGAATTTACAAACATACTTTTCCTTATTATTTCTATGCATAGCAAATATAGGGCGGTAAGTTGAGATGAGATCGTAAAGGGATGTACTAAGGGACGAGATGAAAGAATTTGAATAAATACGTACTAGATAGTGTTGGCTCCCAAAGCAATAGTGAATGTACTTGTTACTATATTACGTTTCTACATCTTTGTTTATTTTCCATTAAATATAGATTTTTTCCCTATAAAATAATAATATGCTAATCATTAATTTTTCTTTTCCCTGTATTCTGTTAATAGCAGGGTAACACTGGAGTGCTAAATGGATTTTCCACTCAATATTTGAGATATGACGCGTTAAGTGACAAAACTCAACGCCGCGCTTTAATTTTATTACTAGAACGCGAAAATATAGAAAACATCAATTGGTAGTACACCCAAAAAATCGTTTTATAATAGATAATCCATTTATCGAAGAAAACCATATTGTTTTTAGCTTTACAATATATCCCGCACATAGCAGAGGGAACCTGGGAACCTAGTGCTAAGACACCCCGTTCTCCAAAAAGCCACTTCCGATGCCTATTTTACGTCGAATCTTTGAGGTATTCTGTGTTGAATGGCGGAACTTAACGTGGTAACTTAAGAGTTACCACAGGGTAACTCTTGCGAGAACGGGGAATGAAGATGAGTTAAATACAATCATCTCCCCTCAAAGAGGATAGAACTCACAACCCGTTTGCAATGTAACTGCGCCATGATGGTATGGCTAGATTATTTTGTAACATATTTCTTTAAGACGTTTACTTACACAGTCGTTATAACTAAATATATTCATGTTTTACACTAAGGGTGCAATGGGGGTGGAAATCAATTGAGCGGGGGTGGCGGCGCACCCCGTTTGAATATATCAATACATTTTACTCGTATCTACAAGGTTTTACTATTTTTATGTCTTTCTTCCTGACTTTGATGACTTTCTTATCGCATAAAGTCAAGTTGTAATCATGGGTTCGATTTCGATGTTGGTCAAATTATTAAAATATATCATTTTATTCACAATAAAAAGATACATGCTTCATGTTTTAAACGTCTAATAATTTACCATTAGTTCATTATAGTTATACGTCTTATACCTGTTTTATTTCAATCGATTCATAGATAAAAAAGACATGTAAATATATAGTATCTTGTAAATTGCTGTAAAATAATTATTTTATTGAATTAGCTGAAATTTTGTTTTTATGTGTATAGACTTTAAAAGGATAATGTTATTTAAACATATATATTCGTACCAAAATTGCTCATACATCGCTGCTTGTACGCGACAATTAACTGAACATTCAAAATGGCCGAACTTGTCAGTATAAGTGAGAGACATATGTACCAACATAACGTCAAAAAAAATCGAAATTCGAATATACGTAACCCGCGAAAATTCAAAATTCGCGATACTTTTTGAACACACTATGTACTTTTCCAAGGTCATAGAGTGGGATTCGATGCCCCTGACTGGTGAACCGGTTCACCCCACGGACATAGACGAGGTTAAGTCCATTCTCAAGCACCTAAACCCAAAGAAGACCCCGGGGAGTGACAAAATCCCAAATAAAGTTTTAAAGTCCCTTCCGATTCAATTCGTATCTTTGTAAGTCTTAATTTTCAATGCTCTTTTAGCAGGCTGCTCCTTTCCTACCGAATGGAAGGAAGCAATAGTTATAGGCATTCATTAGCAATTTAGGGAAAATCTACGAGAGAATCGTTCTCAGTAGATTAAAGAAAATAGTCGAGGCAAAACAACTGTTCATCAACGAACAGTTCGGTTTCAGATCCCAGCCCTCGTCCATACACCAATTTCACCGGCTTACGGAACACATCGCGAAATATAACGTCCGTAGATCGATTCGCAGCGACACGGCGGCCATCTTCTTAGACATTGCCAAAGCCTTCGACAAGGTCTGGCACTACTGCCTGCTCTTCAAGCTCCGTCGTATGGCTCTGCCAGACTCTCTCGTTCACATCATTCGAGAATACCTGCCAAATCGCGCGTTCCGATATAGATTAGAAGGGACACTCTAGACCCGTTCGCGCCGGAGTCCCGCAAGGCTCCACTCTTTCACCGTTACTATACGCGCTTTACACCAGCGATATTCCGTGTACCGATAAAGTTGAACTTGCGATGTATGCCGATGACACCGCCCTTTACTCCACTGACCGCTCCGCTTGGATCCTAGCCGAAAGACTGCAAGCTGCCGACGCCCTAGGCGATTGGTTCAGCAAGTGGCGGTTCGAGGTTAACCCGGAGAAAAGCGTAGCCGTCCTCTTTCCTCGTAAGCGTTACGAGACCGTTTCGACTATATACCTACAAGGCGAACCGATCCCCTGGGAATCCAAGGTCAAATACCTAGGCGTCGTACTAGATTCGAAGCTCTCTTTCCGCCCGCACATCACGTATGTCAGGAACAAAGCCACATACGTGACGAGCAGGCTATATCCACTCATCTGCAAGCGGAGTAAAATGTCACTTCGAAACAAGCTGACATTGTACAAAACTTGCATCCGTCCCGTCATGACCTATGATTGTGTCATGTTCGCACACACCAAGATAGACCTCCTTCAGAGGGTTCAAAACAAATTCCTTCGAATGGCATCCGGATGCCCATGGTACGTACGCAACGTTGACCTACATAAAGATTTCGAGCTGGAATCGCTGAAGGAATTCTGCAAGCGCCTAGCCAAGCGCTACTACGAGCGAGCAGTTTCCCACTCACACCCACTCATTGTCGAAGCGTGTAAGTACGCTCTTCATCCACATCCACGTCTTCGACGCCCTCGAAGCGACCTTCTGGATCCCGACGATCCAATCACTGCTGCAAACGCCCAATATATAGGGAGGATTCACTCCTCAATCCCACGTCCCACTCTCCGCCGCCGTAAGAGGCGGCGAGGCCAGTCCTATCTCACGGCACGTCTGCGCCTCGGCGCGACGGGGCAGAACGGTCGAAATCCCCCATGATTAGCGTACGCGGGGCATTCCCCCGCGATCGCCAACACTTCACGAGCGTCCATCAAAGCTCGCAATTTTTTCTTCAGGGGCGAGCTACACTCGGCCCTCCTAGCCCGGTGACGCTATCAAGACCAATCCAAGTGAACAGCATTAAGTCCATTCGAAAAAAAAAACTACCTACTTCAAGCAGGCGACGCCGCGAGCAGGTGGCTAGTATAAATAATAAAATCTAAGAAATATTAATTATTGTTAATTAAATTGACCCATTTATAATAATTGTAACAACATATAACTAGGTCATGGTGCCAGGACCTGAATAGTAGAATTCTTCACAATCAAGCTTGTAACTCCGGACACGTTCTACAGCACTTGTAACAACACTTGATGAAAAAAACATATTATTTTGTTTCTTTTTAACTGTATATTTTCTCATTTAAATGAAAATGCATAAGTACACGTAGTCAGAAAACTTGATGACATTCGGTATTTTGGTAAATTTCTACATCTCATTTTGGCATTTTTACTGAACCTGCAAAAACTATACGATAACAAAATTAAAAAAACACCGACCAACTTTCAATAGTGTTAGTTCAAACTCTAACATTAAACCGTAGTTTAAACTAGAACGGGGACAGACAAACCGACATCCGTCGCAGCTTTGTTACGCGCCCCATTGTACTACTTGCCAACTAAATCAAAACTTACGTTTGTTGAGTATAATTTAATTAAACATTTGTGAAATACAAAAATCGATAGTATTTTTTTATTTAATATTTTCTAGCTTCACGCTGTATCCTGCACGTACATATGTTTATATATATAAGAAGGCCTAGTGCTAAGACGCAATAATTTTTTACCCGCACACAGCAGGGTAGACAGAGGGAACCTAGTGCTAGGGAACGGAGTGTCCGTTCCCCACTTTCTGCCGAATTCTGGAAGCATTGCGTGTCGAGTGGCAGAACTCAACTGCACGCTTAGCCCTGACACCAGAGTGAAGAAATGGAAATATAAATTTATGTAAATATTTCATTTCCTCGAGTGGGGATCGAACCCACAACCAGTCAACTTCGTGCCGCTGCGCCACGACTGGCCTCAAGACACAATAATGATGATGATAATATTGAATAAAAAAACTCTACGCCACGCTTTACCTACCAGAGCGTAAAAATGAAAATAATTTAAATATTTAATTCTTCCAAGTGGAGATTGAACCTACAACCATCGCGTCTACACTTCACTTACTGTCCCACTATGCTAATATGACTTCTAACTGAGAGTAAGTGATAATAAGTAGAAAATTGACCTTTAACATGAAACTTCCCTGAAGTTTTTTATGAAAGGGTATACCTATATAAATGAAGCCAAAAAAATTATACGCTGTGCCTTATGAAACATTGACAAATCAAGTCTTAAAATCGATTAGTGACTAAATAATTAACGCGTCCCCGACCCCACCTGATGCGACCTCACGCCTTCTTTAGTCGCTTACCTATGTACGGGTAACGGGTGTTAAAGAACGTTTTTATATTTTACATTTTTTAAATTTTTACATCAAATGATTATTTTAAAAAACAACGTAACTTAACGTTCTGCATAACTGTAGCTCAAGCACGAAAAACTATCGAAAAAGTATTCGTATCGTCATCGAGAGCAATTTGTATAGGAATTGAACAGCGCCCCTACCGTACGTAAAGGGAACTAGCTCATGCCAGCACGAACCATTTTTTGTATCGTGTTACGTTCGACTATCGAGATACTCGAACGCAGTAAACAACAATTGGTAGCACGAAGGCCCGTTTTGACGTACGGTATCGAAGACGTCGAAGATTGGTCGTCGAGTGCGTCGGGACTTTATTCGGTTAATATTTGTCAGTGAGAACACTCTCGTTACATAGTAAATCACAGTTTTAAAAATATTTGTAATGTTATTGGGAATTCTTTTTGATTTTTTTTATTTGTACATGTTTTTAGAATATTGTTTAGTAATTTTAGCAATAATTAAGTAACGTCCACTATGCAAAGGCAGCCGCTATACGAATCACCACTATTACATTTATTCATTAATTCTTTCCACTTCCTTTGAATAAAATGGCGACCTCGTGGACCTCCTGAGGGCTTAGATAAATCGCCATTCCTAAAATACGAATTTCATAATACCTTACTTATATTATTCGATGTTTTTATTTTTAAGACTAAGTACAACTTGCAGCGGCACGAGGAGTGACTGGTTGTGGGTTCGATCCCCACTCGAGGAGATGAAATATTTACTTAAATTTATATTTCCATTTCTTCGCTCTAGTGTCGAGGCAAAGCGCGGCGTTGAGTTCCACCACTCAACACACAATGCCTCCAGAGCTTGGTGGAAAGTGGGGAACGGAGTGTCTTAACACTACGTTCCAGAGGGGACGTAGTGTTAAGACACTCCGTTCCCCACTATTGTAGGCAGAGGCCTACCCTGTTGTGTGCGGGATACAGCGTGAAGCTGATTATTAAAAAATAATAATGAAAACGAGCTACCTACAATATTTAACGATGGTGGAATTCATGGAAGCGTGAGTATAGATTTAGTATGAATTAATTTTATATTTAAATAAGTTGTACTTAAAAAAAAAAAAGCTTCGAAAAATTAATTAAAAAATCAAAAAATTAAACAAAAAATTAATTAAAATATAAATGTAAATAAATATTTCTTTTCCTCAAGTGAGAATCGAACCCACAACCAGTCGGTTTTACAGTCACACCTTGTGCCGCTGCGCCACGAGTGACAAATACAAACTTAGCTATGATTGGCGGGGCGTCAAGTGGATTCGTTTAAAAACCGCAAGATATATATTGTTTTAAATCTACAAAAAGATTGAATTTCTTCCAATCTTGATACCTTACTTATATATTTTGTAATATTTTTATAAATTTTTCTTCATTTTCAACGTAAATTGTAATGTAAATTAAGATAAATAAATATTTTGATTGAATGTTTTAACATTCACCATTTTATTTGGTTTTTGAACGTCCATTTCATTCGCTCAGTAACATCTCTAAGTCTCGTTAGCATGACGTCACCTACTTAATCCTATCGAGTCCTCGATAGTCGATACACTATGGTTCGTGCTTCGAACTTTGTAATCGTATCGTCACCTCGAAACGTTTACAATACGGACTCGAATATTTTTCGTGCTCGACCCACTGAACGGGATTATTGTAGTTTTAAAGCAAATTTAGTGCTTCGAGAATTGGAGACAGGACATAGGCCTTACTTAAGTTCAGGGTGTATTCCGTTAATAGAAGGGTGCCTCATGCTTTTTACGTGACCTGCTTCAGTATCCTCGATACTGTGTTCTCGAAGGTCAAACGAGGTCTCCCATGGCCTCTCTAGCCTCTTAGTTTACAAATTACATAAAAACCTATACAAGAAAATTAGGCCAGACGGCGGGGAACGGAATGTCTTAACACTAGACTCCCCCTGCCTACCCAGTTGGGCGCGGAATATAGCGTAAAGCTGATTCTATACAAGAAAATAATTTCTAACAATATCACATATCATTCTGCCAAGCCCACCAAAATTTAAAGCTGCCTATAGAGCCAGCTTTTAGCAGCCTACAGTCGTACAAATATAGAGCAGCTTTACATTTTGTGTAAGCTTTGTTTCTAAAAAGCTTATATGGGATTTGTTTTATATAAATTTGTTGAAAATATACCGAAATAAAGCAAAACGGAAAATTCAAATTTGTTTCTACAGTTATTTTTTTTTGTCTTGTCCACAGAGTACTGTGTTGTTTAAACATGAAATAATGTAGTTCTCTAGCTTTTTCTTAAACTGATTTAAGAATTTGTACTTAATACGAAGGCTTTATTTTTCTTTTAGATATTTTAATATTTAGAAGAAATGAATCTTATTGGGACAATTCATCATACTCCCGAAATTGTGATCGAAACGGTTGGAAACGATGCTCGGGGTACTGCTTATAATTTCATTTTACCTTCATAAGATCAAGATACTCCGTGCCCCAACTTCTGCTTAATTTTCGAGATAAAGCATGTGTGGCAGAACTCAACGCCATTTTCTGTCTTGTAGCAGGGCGAGAAAATTAAAATATTTAATTTCCCCGGAGGAGAAACGAACCCACAACTGTCGCATTTACTGTCAGACTCTGTGCCGCTGCACCACGAAGCACTCAATCTTTCTACGTGATATAGGAAAAAAATGATTATAATAGAAAAGAAGCGTCATAGGCTTGGCATGCTCACTCGCTGTATACAACTCAATCAGCTATTCTTTTCCAAAGCGCAAGTTGTTATGTCTACGGTCTTGTACAAACAATGTACTTTTGATCTCGTATCTAAAACAAAGGTAGTTTATTACTTGCGAAACGGTCTCATGCTCAAAATTCGTATAGAAAAGTCAAAAATTATTTTACAAATATTTCTGAATATTTATTTTCTTTTGAATATTTAGAAATATATGAACGTAGCGAGACTCGAACGTGCGCCTCTTGTGTAGTGTCTAATCGCTTGTTGTACATTCCGGTCATACGATCTTATCAAGCCACTCTTTTTGTAGCTCTGAAAAACTTTTTTTTTACTTTTAGATTTTGTTTTCTATTAACTTTTAATAAACTATGACTTTTAATCACAAGTATCTTTTAGCTAACTAGTAAAACCAGCAACGTCTAAAGAAAAATTAAGGAAAATCGATTTTTTTAATTATAATATGTTACTCTGCGTATATAATTATAATATGTTACGCACTTTTTGAGATTGTCGTGGTCCAGGGGCTCAAGGATGTGCCTGTAACGCGACGGCTGTGAGTTCGATCCTCGCTCGGCGAAATGAATTATTATTTATTAATATTTTCATTTCTTCGCTCTGACACAAAGACAAAAGCGTTGAATTCCGCCACTCAACACGCAATGTGGTGAAAGTGGGAAACGGAGTGTCTTAACACTAGGCTTCCTCCCTGCCTACCCTGTTATATATGAGGGATACAGCGTGAAGCTGATTATGTTATTTCCGTATTTTTCCATTTTCTTATTTTTATATTATCTTATTAATCTAGTTCCGTGATTCACCACTCAGTGCCTCCAGAATTCGGCGGAAAATGGGAAGCAGAGTAGCTTACTATAAGGCTTACTCTGCCTGACTCACAAGCAAGAGAGTGAAGCTGAAAAAAAAATATCTTCTCGCTTTACGTCCCTGCGCCACGCCCTTGCGCCCCTGCGCCACGACGACCTCATAATACAATTTAATAAAAAAAATCACAATCCAAACGGTCCAACCAACCAGTGGAGTAACTTGTTGCATTACTATAACACGGCTGCGACCTGAATCACAAAATGGGTCGCATCGCGTCCATATTGCTATCGCATAAAAATCAATTGTACGCGCTGTATTGAAAAATTGGAATAAATTTTCTTGCATAATGTATGAAGGTTACAAATTTTCGCGATACGAAATATGAAATTAACATTGTTTATATTATATTTATTTGATAAAAAAAAATTAGCTTCACACAGCAAGGTAGGTAGAGGAAACCTAGTGTTAAAACACTCTGTTCGCCACTTTCCGCCGACTTTTTTTGCAGGCATTGCGTGTTGAGTGGCTTTATTTAATAGAGATGGATTTATTTAATAAATTACACATAACTTTATTTAATTTTAATATCCTGTCAGGTGTGAGCCACTAACTTTAGGGAACCGATGGTAAATTAATTTGCGTTCAAACAACGAATTTTGTAACTAAAATAAAAATAAATTAAATTAGCTTCACGCTGTATTCCGCACACAGCAGGGTAGGCAGAGGGAACCTAGTGTTAAGACACTCCGTTCCCCACTTTCTGCCGAATTCTGGAGGCATTGCGTATTGATTGGCAGAACTTAACGCCGCGCTTAACCTCGACACCAGAGCGAAGAAATGGAAATATAAATTTAAGTTCTTTTTTTGTAAGAATTTTGTAACTTATTTTAAATATCTTGCTTACTTTAACTTGATTTTATACAGAAATAATGTGTTTTTATACAGAATTTGCCCTGTAAATTTGTATCAATTCTATAATGTAAATGTTGTTAACACAAATAACTTCGTTAAGTCAAAAAATTACATTTTAATTATGAAAATTTAAAAAGGATATGCCTCCAGAACTCGGCAGAAAGTTCGGAACGGGGTGTCTTAACCCTAGATTCCCTCTGCCTACCCTGCTATGTGCGGGATACAGCGTGGAGCTGATTTATTTTTTATTTTATTCAAAGATGAAATACTTGGCGCAGGGGCACAATCGTGTGATTGTAAACGGATCAGGTTGTCGTTTCGATTCCCACTCGAGAAAATTCAATCATTACTATTATAATAAAGTAAAAGAATTTGTTTTTTTGTTTAAACGCTAAGATCTCTGGATCTACTGACACGATTTGCTTTTTTTTGTTTTGTACGTAAGCCACATCTAAACGGTGTGAGTCTTAGCCTTAATTAACGAAGTAACTATATTAACTCGCTCTAGTACCGAGACAAAGCGCGGCGTTGAGTTCCGCTACTCTAAACAAAAAATAATAATTTGTATGTGCCACTATAATAATTTGTTGACAGAAATTAATTTGTTTATGCTGTGTCCCACATATATTCGTAGGAACAGCAGAAGGAACCTAATTTTAAGGTACTCTGTTCCCCACGCACCGACCGATTACCGAAACATTGCATGTAGAATGGCGGAACTCAATGCCGCACATTATCTACCAAAATATAAAAAAGAAAATAATTGAAATAAAATCACTATAGGCTATGATATCATCATATAAAATTATATATAGCTAAACACAAATAACTGCAGCTGTCACGTCATATTAGATAAAACAAAGGGTATTCAAAGGTGTTAAATGTCAATTAGTAAATGAACTTGTTGTAGGAAGGAGGTGGTAGGGGAAGGGTGACGTCACGGGGGTGAGGGGTGGCCGCGTCAGTATGACGGCTGTGGACGGTGGCATCAGTTACAATAACTGTGTTAACGTGTGAGGAATATTTTTTTATCTTTTTCATATACTTTTTTATTTTGGATACATAGTAAAAAAAAATTGCGAGTAGTTAATAAACTAAAATTTGCATATGCACTCATTTTTTATGAATTAAACTACAAATATAAATTTATAATGATTTTTTTTCTGTGAAATAGCTATAAATTTTCACAATTTTTTTCTTTTTTATATTTGTAGGTCCATGAAAAGTACCCTATAGGAATTTGATTATAAAATAAATAAATGCAGCAAAATCGATGTATAAATGCTCGTATCTTTTGATTGCGTTGACTTAAAACTTGACTGCTTGTTTTTTCCGTGCTTTATGAAACTATAAACCTGATATATAATTTCAGCTTGATACGTAAGGATGTTCTGGTTGGATATAGTTAGTTTACAAAAATAATTGAAGAAAATAATGAAATGACAATAACAATAATACAAAACAGATTAAGAAATATACCTACTATTACAAAATATAGAAAAATTTCATGACATATTTGACAATTTGATGATTACGAGTTTTAATCAATTTTAATAAAACAGTAGCGCTGCTAACTGGATGGAGAGAAGAGAGTGGAGCTCACAAGTGACTTAATAATATTTAAGATTCATTTAACGATTTAGAGGGCGTCGAGCGCTGTAATGGCTGTAGGTTCGATCTCCACTCCACACTCCAGAAGATTGAGGAACGGAATATTTTCATATATACTAATACTAAATATTTAAATTTAAAAAATATAACCTATTGTTAAACTTAGATAAGACAATTCGATGCCACCTACTCCGTTGAATTTACTCGTCCTGGATAGAAATACGGAACCAACCAGCTACACAGCTGTGTGCGTAATCCATCATGTACTTATACGATATCAATGTGTGGGTAGATCCATTGGCTGTCAATGTGTGTGTAATTTTCCTGTAAATACGTAGAATTCATGTGTAAGGGCTCGTTAAATTAAGCACAGTATGTGGATGTTGATTTAAACATTTGCATCTATATTTTTATTTGTTTTTTTTTTTTTGTTGATTAAGTAAGATCAGTGGAACTTTAGTTAATAAGCTTCGATTTCTGGTATTCAATATTATGATGGAACTTTTCACGAAACTAAAAGTAACTGTTAGGCAACGACGCTAAGTTCAGTCACTCAACATGCAACGCCTCAGAGTCAAGAATGCGGCGGAAAGTGGGGGAAGAAAAAGGTATTAATGTAAAAGGAGTGTCTTAAAACTAGGTTACCTCTGTCTAAGGGGCCGTTCAAGTATTAAGCACTGTAGGGGGGCGGGAGTGTCTAGGGTTTGCTTATTTTTGACGTTTTCAATGAAATATTTTTAAGAGGATTGCTTATTTTTGATGACATAGGGGAGGGGGGAGGGTCAATAATTGCAAAAAAACTGCTTAACTGCAAACTGCTGCTATGTGCGGGATACAGCGTGAAACTTAAAAAATAGTTCGGATTATCTTTAAGTTGTTGCTTTTTATATTATCATTTGATTAAAGACAAGTACTGAATTCCGCCATTCAACTCGCAACGCCTCCAATTTAGACAAAATGCGGAGAACGGAGAATCTTAAGTTTCTCTCCGCCTACATTGGTATTCGAATCTGTTAAAATTAAAAAATATATTATATAGTAATAATAAACGGTCTCCAACAGTTGGCTTGGTAACTTCTGCAGAAACCAGGTGTAAAAGATATGCTAAACAATTTAAGATATACCAAACATTTGCATAGATAAACGTATTGTGGTGGTGGATTCGATTCCCATTTAGGGGAATGATTTATTATTTATTATTTTTTGAATTTCCTCGCTCCAGTAAAAAAGCAAAATCGCGGCGCTAAGGTCCGACGCTCAACACGCAAAGTGGGTAAGGAGGTGTCTTAGCACTAGTTTCCCTTTCCCTACCCTGCTATAAGCACGTTACAGCATGAAGCAGAAAAAATGCATAGATATAGGTAAACTATACCCTAAAAGTATAAATTTACTTCTACTTCATGTCGACTTTTTTCTTAATTTTTGTAATTCTTTTTAGATAATAATTCCACAATATAAATTATTTTTAACTATTGCAGCATAGGTTCCGCTATCCACCACTCACTATCTTTCTATATGGATGCAATTTCTATAAATTGCATCCGTATAGTCATACATATAGATATAAGTCTAGTTTTAAGTAATGTCGGGTCTAAAGCAATATGTATTAACAATGAAAAGAAATAATATATAACATAATAAAAGCTAATAATAATTATTATTATGATTATTAAAAAAAAGAACCTACAACCAGCGCCTTTAATTAATATTTATTCTACGACACGATGACGTCAAACTGCGCCACTGTGGCGGCTGTATTTTATGCTAGCGAATACTCATGTACTGCAAATGAATAATGATTCTTCTAAAGGGGGATCCCCCCACTAAAAGGAGGTAACCCCCTATTGCTTAGCAGGACATTGCCGTGCGATAAGCTTGTCAAGTATTATTGAAGTAAATTACAGCATTGTAAGGCATTTTATGAAATAATAGATAGGTATTTTTAACCCACTTCTAAAAAGTCTAAAGAAGATGGCGGGAACACATAGCGGACATTTTTTAATTCATTATATATGCAGAACAACTCAACGAAAAGCTATATATAACTCAAAATGTTAAGAGTACAAGGATCACTTAATCTCCTGTTCAGTATCTTATTTTCTTTTCTTTTTTTTGCTCTCTAGAAGTTTCATTGCTAAGAGAAATTAAAGATCTTCATCAAAATTACTAGAAAATATTATTATTCTTTGAATGCTGCAAAGGTTCGTTAAGTACTGTTCAGAAATAATGCCATAGCGCGCCACGCCACGACACGTAAATGTGTTTCCGCCTTAAGACTTGAAATATCGTGTTATTTACGAGTACGAGTTCCACCGTGGCACCAGTGATCTGGAAATGGCCCGAATGGTTCATGATGTATCAAGTGTGTTCTTGACGCAAAAGAAAACACATTGTGTTTTTGGTTCCAAAGTTTTCTTTGCGTAAATTTAGATCCTGCAAGCCCCGTAGACGGCTGGATACTTAAGTTGATAATAAAGAATTGAAGTCTATTGTGGAAGCGCATCCAGCGCGCGTTCAAGTTAGCTGCAGGCTGCGGTTTTAGTGATAAAACTGTTTTAATCCAAATGAAGCAAATTGGGGAAATGAAAAAGCTTGAAACTTGAAGCTACAAATTGAGTGGAGCAAACCATTACACTACTTAACCGGCACAATAATGGAGGATTTTTAAATCGAACCGTTCGAATGATGAAAAGTGCATTCTCTACGATAATCGGAAGCACTCATCGCAACCTGGTTGGAAAAATTGACCTAAAGAAAGTTAGCTAAGCTTTTGGTGGACTAGTGCCGGTGTCGTTCATTACAGTTTTCTCAAATATGGCCAGACGATTACGGCAGTACGAGTTATATGGATTCAATCATTCACGACAACGTTAGATCACACACTGCATAACAGAACGCAACCACATTAGAAGAGCTTCAATTAGAATGTCTAAGACATTCACCAACAAATTACCATTTTTTTTTAATTTGAAGTACTTTTTGCAAGGAAAAAAATTAACTCCGATGGGGCAGTCCAAACGGCCTTCAAAGATTTTATGAATTCCCGTACGAATGGTTTGTTTAGTATAGAGACCAATGAACTACCTATGAGATGGCAATAGGCCATAAATAACAATGGTTCATACTTTGATTAAATAAATGTATTAGATTAAAAAATATTCGACCTTTTGTTCCTTTCATACCAAACGCCAATTTCATATGCAAGGACCTAATATTTGATCTTGATAATATATACATACTAGGTCATATCGAGATTATTGTTCCATTTGAATTAATGAGGTATATTTCAAGTTAGAGATAGTCCAAGTTACATCAAGATTGGTTTGGTTGTTTCAAGATATGGGTATCTATGTGTTTCTGGATGTGACATGTGTATTAGAGGGTTTTTTATTTTTTACTTTATATTGAAAAAAAAAAGTTTTTGTTTGTTTGCTTAAACGCAAAGATCTCTGGATCTACTGGTCCAATTAACCCTTTTTTGTTTTGTATGAAAGCTATATTCCCCAGGAGTGTTATAGGCTATATAACATTACGGTGAAAATTTTAGTTAGTTTTAAATAGCAAAATAAAAATAACAATGAACCCCATCGAATTGCTATAAGCGCGTGCGCTACAGAGATAGTTAAATATATATCAGTACATTGTGACAACAATGTTCTATTTTATTAGTTCCTTGACGACGTATATCTATCTATCTCTTATAGATAAGTCACAATAAGGCAATTTTGTGACAAAAAATATTGGAAAATTGCAAGATATTTCAAGGTATTTCATCGCTATTTATTTGACATGGATATTGAAACTTATGGGCAAAAGTTTTATGAACATAAACTTTGGCTTATATAGTATGTAATTTAGACGTATACTTTTCGAGAATATGTAAAATTAAAAGATTTCCACGCTTTGTTTACGGTCGGAAGCCTAGGTTCGAATCGCGCGGGGGGGCAAATATTTGAGATTTTGACGCCGATGACATCCTCTCAAGCAGCCGTGTAGTGCTTGCACTTCCTCATAATTATAACAACATTAAATTTGTCAATCTGTTGGTATGTCTCGAAAACTAAACTCAAAGGAGAGAACTTAGTGATTTTACACTGGGTTCCTCCTATCTACCCTGCAATTCGGGAAAAAGAGTGAAACTACTTTAATTTTGCCATCATGCGTCCTAGATAATAAAGCGTGAAAAAATCATAACTTTACACACAATATATGATAATAAATGCAATATGTAAATTGCCTTTGGCAAAGCGAAAAGTTAAATTAGTTCGAAATTCAAAGTCCCGCCGGCACAGGCGTTAGAAGTTACGTATAGAATTTGTCAATCGTATTCTATATTACGTACGTGTTTGTGTCCACACTTCTAATGTAGTTACTTATTCCATATACCTACTGTAATAATAACTTTAAAAACTTTCAAAATGTATTTTTAGTGAATGCCTATAATACTTTTATTTTTACTTAAACTTAATAATAAAGATCTGTATTCAAAAAAGGTTTATTTTTGCTATTCTTCAACTAAATCAAATAAAAAAAACCTATTTCTTTACGACATTTTAAATAATACTCTACGCTGCGCTTTGTCTACCAGAGTGGAGAAATGTAACTACGAAATAGGACAAACCGACACAGTGTCGCCACGAACGTCGTGGTAAATTGCGTTGATATAATATTTAAAAATATTTTAAGCAAAAAAAGGAATGTCTTGTGAATGTCTTGAGAGAAAGAAGTGTCAAAGGACACTAGACTTTGTAGTGAATATTAACTTTTAATAAAATTAATTAATAATAATATATACAAATACTACACTATATTCTATTTTCAAATTTACTTAAAACTAAAGTTAATATTTATATTTATTATAATTCATCCGCACGCAGCGCATTCGCAAGATAAACTTGTTTCGAGTTTTTTTGCTGTGCGTGACGTAGCCTGCTTGCTAGCTACGAGTAAAGAGTCGGCTACTATCGCTTGCGACGTTCACTTGTTTTAATATTGTACTCATTGCTTGTTTTCAATTTTAAGCCTTATCTTCTTGCTAATACGTATCTGTTTCGCTTATCTGTTTCTTTTACTATTTCTTTAAATTTCTTTATTTCCTTCTGTGAGTGTGTAAAATTATTCTCTTGTGTATCTTCTTAAAGTGTAAATAAATTTGGACAATTATTCCACAAAATTTTGGAAATTTAATTTCACTCCATAATTGAAAATATA
>JAAIXJ010000171.1:0-41031 GCA_013403705.1 Heliconius hermathena | reverse complement strand
TATTTTTTAGTTCGAAACAATCAAAAATTCTTATAGAAATTACAATAATGTCGTAAAAAAATCATATTAGAATATTACAGATTAAAGTATAATAATAAAAAAATCATATTAGAAGTCATTATAGTTGTCAATCAATTCTGCTTATTAAATCAATAATAATGTATTTTAAGTGGGCGGGCCGCTAGTAAACAATATTTCTAAAACGAGCACTTTATTTAAAAAATAAGTATATATTACAATTATTATTTCTAAAGAAACGCGAAGTCTATAGATATTTTATTCACTTCATTCTCTATTCATAGCATGTTGAGTGGCGGAGCTCAACGCCGGAACTTGCCTCAGACCCATTGCGTTTACAAATAAACATTATCCGATTGCTCTAAGCCGGCATATAACGATGTAGGGATTAAATAAGTCTTATAGTCATACAGCCACAGATAAAATATAGGTATATTTTCAATATCACAAAGAAAATATCGAAATAATCATCATAAATATAATAGATTAAAATAAAAATATATGTTTTTTTATTCTTTGTACACTACTTATATAAAAACAAAAAAAAAAGAATAATTGAAGTAGAATTACAAGCAATCGAAAGAAAAAACAAATTAATTATATTCTATTACAAACTAATTTAATTATTATTTGGTGTAATACTTTGTAGATATTATTTAAATTAGTATATTGATAGATGCCGTCGTGGCTTGTGGCGCAGGGGCTCATATGGACTGTAAACTGTCACAGTTGTGGGTTCGATTCGTACTCGGAAGAATGATATATTTAATATTTATATTTCCTCGCTATGGTAACGTGGCAAAAGCGTGGCGGTGAATTCTGCCACTCAACACGCTTTGCCTCGGGAATTCGCCAAAAAGCGGCATTAAAGCGGCAGTGTTTGAATGGCAACGGAGTGTCTTAGGTTTCCAGGTTCCCTCTACCTACACTGCTATGTGCGAGATATAGCGTGAAGGGAAAAAAGAAAGAAAATTATATTGGTAAACAATATTAATATAAAATCTTAATATCTATAAAATTAGACACTAGTAAACGAAATATTAGTAATAAGACTTATTTAATTAACAAAGTAATGCTAGAAAGAGAGATATAGAAAAGAAAAGAGACATATAAATTCATAAATATTTATTTATTATATAATATAACTACGGCATTAATTATTATTATTATATAAAAAAATTGTATAGAAAAAATTATCTAAAGGCATTTTCATAAGCAATTGACAAGTTTCGTTATTTATTTATCTAGAAAAGTCCATATATTTTCATATTAAAACATTTCTCTTTGAAAATTGAATATCCTCTTTTTAAAGTTGATCAAAATGAAGATAACCAATATATAATATGCAGTTATCAAATATGATTGTAAAAGTAAATTATTAGTCAAATGCAATACAATTTATAGTTCTAATGATTCCATTACGCAAAGAGCAATATTCATCTAAAAAAGTATATGTCTATTCTAAAAAGAAAGTGTAAGTGTTTTATCACTAGATTCTTTTGGTGTAAAATATTATAATATACATATAAGATAGGCCTATTTAATATTTTCATTTTCTTGCTCTGGTAACAAGGCAATGCGCGGTCCCCTCAACACATAATGCCTAGAAAATTCGGCGAAAGGGAACGGAAGTGTGGTATATTTAAATATCATTAATTCATATTTATATCCTAATGATTATCATTAATATGATTAATTTACCTTCACACTGTTTCCCGAACATAGAAGAGTAGGCAGTGAGAGCCTAGGAACCTAGTGTTAAGACACACCATCAAGGCATATCCATTCTACGCTTTCCGCGTGTTTTGCGTGTTGAATTGCAAAGCTTACAGTTGAGCCTTGTTTCGTCAGAACGAAGTAACGGCAATTGACAATTAATTTCCCTGAGTGAGGATCGAACCCACAACAATCAAATGCTGGCCGAATGCGGCACGACGGTTTTATTACATATGTTTATACATAAAATATTATAAATGGTAATAAATATCGATAGACAAACAGATACAGAAGATGGAGGAGCTCACTTCCAACTATTTTTATACATTAGAAATATTTTTGTATAAGACCAATAGAAAGTAAAAACGCACAAAATAAAGATTCTTTAGTACTTTAAAGAAAGTATAGAAAGAAATATACAAAAAAAGGCTATTATCTCAATCACAATCTCAAAACAAAAGAAAAAAATCGACTGCATAAACTAAATTACTAAATCAATTAACAATCGTGCCATCAAGACAAATCCAACAAATCCAATCAACAAAGTAACCGACATACTTACATACATACATTAAAAAAAAATTAAATTAGCTTCACGCTGTATCCCGCACACAGCAGGGTAGGCAGAGGGAACCTAGTGTTAAGACACTCCGTTCCCCACTTTCTGCCGAATTCTGGAGGCATTGCGTGTTGAGTGGCAGAACTCAACGCCGCGCTTAACCTCGACACCAGAGCGAAGAAATGGAAATATAAATTTAAGTAAATATTTCATCTCCTCGAGTGGGGATCGAACCCACAACCAGTCGATTTTGCAGTCACACCTCGTGCCGCTGCGCCACGACCGGCCTTCATACATACATACGTGCTACAAACATAAATCTCCTTTTGGGCTTTGCCAAAATAGGATAAAAACAGTGAAACTTCAGACCATACTACATGGAGGAGAAATGAGAGAAATATAGTTGGAAATGATCCACTGCTTGTATCAGTTTAACTATCGAGCTACCAGTCATTCTGTGTAAGTTCCTTAAGTTCCAATTCCAGTACCCAAACAAAGCGATATTTTGTCCAAAAGAACAAAGTGAAGTAAATTATCCTAATGGACAATAATCACTAATTACTTATTACTACAATTAAATTTATATTTTCATAAAAAATATGTAAATTCGAGTATCGTATCCATGATATTTATATAGTAATAATTTAAGATTATCGTTTTCATTTATTCTATCTAACGATAATAAATTTAAGTTAAATTTTAGTGTAGTTTGAAAAAAAAATAAAATAATGAGTTTCCATGAAATAAATTATTTGTTTTTAATAATAATTAATTTGTTTTAATCATATTTTAAAACTTAATTCAGTGTTGCCAGATAACTTTCTATAGAAAGTCTACTGTTCAATTAGTCTAAGCATGGAGTAATAAACTAAACAAATGAAACACGATTTCGTCACCATTTCCTTAGAAAATAGACTTACAAACTTTCTAGTGTAAAAAAAGTCACAATTATAAATATGCCTTTAAGGCTTAATTGAAGTTAAAACTTAATTGTAAATTAATACTTTTTATAAAATTATCAAATGTTATAAATCGCACCACATCGTGTGTAGATGGAGTATAAATAAATATGAAATTAAGTGAGAGATATATTTCAAAGAGATGAGTTCATTCAAATACAATATGGTCGCCAAGTTGTGGTCGTCTTAAAGTGAAGCATTCTGAACTTTTGCACATTGTATTCTTTGGAAGAAAATAATCAAGAGTACAAAAATCTTAAAATTAAATCTGTGCAGCCTACTAATTTCATCTTAGCTAATTTCATGACAAGCACAACTTGTCAAACTTGCTCTATGAAAGTTACTCTAAGTTGTACAGATAATTTTAAATATGATGAATGATAACAAACTAATAAATAAATAACAAACTAATAATAAATAATATTTTAAATATTTTTCTATTTTAAAATAGTAAAACTTTCTATTTTAAAATAGTAAAACTATTTATAAAGAACAAAAAATGTTTAAAAGTTTTTAACTAAAATAATACACTTTTTTATGTTTACACTCCATCTACAACGTTCTTTAGGCGCATTGAAACTAAAATCACAGTTATAATTTTATGACATAAGAGTACAAAGATAAAATTCTTAATTTTACAGAAAAGCGATTTAATTACCTGCAATTGTTTAAAATTTACTTGTTTATTGTTATAAATAAAATGAAATTATGAATCAAAATAAATTATTAAAATACTTTTATCGATCATTTTGAATGATCGATAAAAGCAGTGGTGAAAAATATAAAACTAAGTGACTAATCTCTGGTTACATTTTTATATGAAATAAAAGATTATTGTTATATTTTTATTTATAGTCTCTACAATGATAGCGTTAAAAAATAGTATTAAGAATAAAAAGGATAAGAATGCACATATAGTTCGTGTTCTATTTAATTATCAAAAAATGCATATAATTAAACCGCTTAGTAAAAAACGTCTAACTTACAAAGTCATCAATAATAATAATATGGTAAATGAGTTTATAAAAATATATGTAACCTATATTTAATGTCAGTTTTATAATGACGTCGATGTGACAGATTTGAGTCCTCGTACTAAAATAGTCGGAGATAAGTCCTTTGTGAATTCGTCTAATACCTGAAAAAATATTAAAATTAAATTAAAAAATTGAGGCCTGTCGTAGCGCAGGGGCACAAAGTATGACTGTAAAATCTACCGTATGTTGTGGTACTGTACTGTATATGTGAGGTCGACTCGAGGAAATGAAACATTTATTTACATTTATAATTTCATTTTTTCGCTCTGGTGTCGAAGCAAAGCGCGGCGTTGAGTTCCACTACTTAACACGCATTTTTTTTATTTTAACTTTTTTTTTATGGAAAAGGACAAGGCAAACGAGCGTGCGGGTCACATGATGGAAAGTGATCACCGCCGCCCACGACCCTGTGCAACACCAGAGGAGCTACAGGCGCGTTGCCGGCCGACAAAGTGGGTTGGGCGCCGGAGCTCGGCATTACCTGATGTGAAACGCAGTGGCATAAAACCACTACTTAACACCGGTTTTAAATGCCAGGGATGGTAATGATCCGGTCGAGTTTGCCCATGCGTGTTGCCATTACTAGCGACGTGACTCTACCATACGTACTTTAGTAGCCTCTTACGACACCACTAGTACCAGGATGATCCTATTCTAGGCCGGGATCACACGGCAAATCCGTCTAACGGCTCGGATAATAGATTGTCTACTTTGGTTAGCTTCGAAGTTTATATGTAAAATATCCTACTTTCAAATAAAGCATACGTAATACGTAGTGACATAACCGAAATCCGAATCGAAAACCAAATCCGAAGATGTCACGTGTCTACATTTTTACTTAATAGTCACGAACGCATATAACGTATAATATTATTAAACGATGTCTACACAATTTATTAATATACTGTAATTATGATTTAAATTCACCGATTTCATCGATGATGGAATGATTTTTATAACTTTATTTTTAAAATTGTATAAAAATGCACATGTACAATGTGAAATTTTATAAAACTTGGAGTGAAAAAAAAAACTAATATAATATTATAATTAAAAATAAAGATTTTTATAATGGAATATCTCACTATTATCGTATACTCGCAAAACTATCAAACTGAAGTTCGAATAATCGAGTTTCCACTTATAAATTTATATGTATGTATCAAATGATATTACCTTTAAATACTGCATGCATATAGCGTCATCTGCATCCGACGGTGTTGGGGGCAGCTTGGGCGGAGGGGGGAGCTGTACAAACGTTACCGCTGTGCCTTCATCACAACGAGATTTTATTATTCTGTTTACTCTGAAATAATAACATAAAATAGGTTTATATAACTTTATGATTACAGTAGGGGTTGGCAAATAGATCTTAGTATTAAGAAACTCCGTTCCCCACGCACCACTCACTATCAAGACATTGCATACCTTGTCCTATAAGTAGAGCGAGGAAATAAAAATAATTCACTCTCCCGTGTGGGAATCGAATCCACAGCCATCGCGTCTAGTCACAGCGTTTATAGATATACTTCTAAAACAATATATATATTAATTATACATACTTTTGTAAATAATTTAAAGGAACTCGTTGATATACACTGTTTTCATCCAAACTTGAGTCTGACCATCGACTTGTATCTTCTAATGTTGGCCATTCATTTACCTAAACAAATAATGTAATATATATATTTTTACTAAACAATTTAAACAATGTGTAAGTATTTGTAGAAAAAAAAATCTATATTTATTAAAAATCTAAACACTACAAAATCATAAACGAAAACCGCCAAAAACATTAATACTTAAACCACCTAAATCTTAATCAGTTAAAATTTATTTGAAAAAAAAAAACATTTAAAAAATTTACACATAGCAAGACTATACTCTTCTAAGATATTGTCTAAGCAAACCATATATTATCAAACTCACAGTATGAGTACTAGCGTTAATTCTCAACAGTTTAAGAAGTTGGGCCAGACGCTCCTGAACCGGTCTTCCCGGTGACAGTTCTGGGATGTTCGGGTCCAATGATGGGTCCAGGCCTGTGGGGTAGGTTCTACCTGCTTCTGTCGAATTAAAGCTATCATTAGATTATTATTTATTAGGAATAATACTTAGTCAATTTTGAATTTTGTTTTCAACATAATATAATATATACATACATATTAATTAAAAACAAATTTATGGAAAGATGAAGAGAATTATCTTAAGAAAGTTATTTATAGTTATTTATTTAATAACAGTCACATTTCCGTTCATCGCAGTTACATAAAAGCTGCATCACAATGGTGTTGTAAGTTTAAATAACAAATGCAATAAGACACTAAAGACTGGCCTTTCTCCCCAATTACTTTCTCCTGCCTCTCTCTTAACCTCCCTTTACTTACCTCCTAGCATTACAGAAGGTGTGGCAGCAACAACATGAACCCGCAACCGCAGGTGCTGCCAGCCTCGCGCTGAGCGCACTACGGCAGCCAATTGTAACGCGAACAGAGCTCGCACTGTGAAGGCTTCTTCTCTCGATGGTGATAATATTTCTACTAGCCATACGTCGATGTATTTTAGTGACGATGATTTACTGGAAAAAGTTGATAAATATTTTTTATACGTATATGACGCTGTGAATTATTGAAAATCGTGCGAAATAAAGCGATATCCTAAAATAATTAATTTGTACAGCAAATTTAAACAGATGAGTACTCTTATATCTTTTAAATGAAACTGGCGACTGTTTACAAAGATATTTTGTAAGAAGACATAAAAAAGTGATGCGATAACCTCAGTTACACAAAAAGTTTCAAAATAGTCTCAAAATTGGGGTCTCTCTGTCAAAAACTAAAGAATAACCAAAAATAAAATAAAGCACCAACCGTTCAACAGCAGCCATGTCCAGATGGTGGAAGTGTCGGCACAGACAAATGTTCTTGTTGACGCAGAGCACGTCGGCCACCACGCGCACGTACTCGGCGGCCGGCGTGCGCGCGCAGCGCGGCGAGCGCGCCGGGAACAGCGACGCGCCCTCCACCTCGAACTGCTGCGTGTTGTAGGGGGACGACGGGCTGCGGGGCACCATTATGATAAAGTTACTTCTTTACGTAAAAACATTTCTTTATTAAAAGTCACTGTGGAGCTAATACCGATAGTAGTACCGACTTAAGATATGTTAAAAACTCTAAAGGCCGCCTCCAAAGATAGCATTTTTAAAAAATCCCTTATAACAAGTTAACTTCTAACTTACTCTCTAAAGAAATCCCTCGGTGCGGCCGCATCCCAGAAGCCCAATAACACTGTATCCGGTTTCATAGCGCCGAGTCCGGATAGTCGAGTTAGATGTGCTGCACCAGAACGCACGGATTCCGCTAGACATAATTCTACGAATGCTTTTACCTAGGAAATGAATATTAATTATGTGGGTAGAATTGAGGCCATGAAATATATAAGGTTGTGGTGGAACAGTGGCACAGCAAGTGACTGTAAGCACGATGGTTGTGAGTCCTCTTGTTTTGGAACAAGATAAAGCACGACATTGATTTTCCATCCTCAACATCAATCTCAAGCAATCTCGTGAAAATTATGTATTTATGAACAATTAAAAATATGACGTTATGTACAAAAAAGAGAAATTAAGTTATGTAGCTTGAAGGTACAAATTGACGGTACTTCAATTTGTAATAAGCGGTTTTTTTATAACCACACGTAATTATAGTCTATAAAAGTATAATTTTACACACATAAAAAAACATTTACTAATTACCTTCAAATGATCTATCAATTTCAGCCAATACTTATGCTCCTCTGCCAAAGGATCTCCAGTACCATCTAATTGACCGATTCGGACGTGACCGATGACGAATAGACCACCCTGAAACAATATTATATATTATTTTGTATGTTCTATCACAAACAAAAAAAATACTAATAACTTAACTATGACTATTTGGCTACAGCAAACAATTATCTATCCTATAATTAAGATTATTTTAATATTAAATGTATCACTGGACTTTTCTAATTAAAGAAATATTTAGTGTTTTCAAAAAGTTCATATGTAATTACCTTTTTCTGATCATTAACGAAGTCAATCAAAGGAGCAGCTTGTCTTGGTGAACCGATGAGCAACAGCATCTGAGGTCTCCAGAACTTGACGTGTTCACGTCGAGGATCCAGCAATAAAAGATATTTTCTGACCTACCGTTAATAAAATTATGAAAATACATTTACATTTATTAATATGATGAAAATGAAGAGTGTGTTACTATACGTTATATATTTTACAAGTGTTTATTGGTCACTGAGTACCTGATGGAAGATGAGGGCCTGGCTCAGACTGCCCCACTTGGGGTCCTCGGCGGCCGGCGACAGCAGGTGCAGCGCCAGCACCAGCACGCAGCACGCCAGCGCCACGCCGCACGCGTACGCGGGCCGCAGCGAGAAGATCAGCGCCGCGCAGCCCGACAGGCCCAGCAGCGACGACAGCCACGAGAACTGCTTGAACGTCGGCCTGTCGACGACGACAACGACTGTATTATAATTGGTACTAAGTAGCATGGACGCCGTCCATGGACGCATGCATTTACTAACAAGGATTGTGTACTGCTAGCCTTGAGTGCGTGTCCAAAGAATTGGATGAGATACCTCATAAAATTATATTTTTTATGCTGGGATACATTAACATGAACTACCTATGAGCATTTACAATTAATTAAAGGGCCAACCTTTGGTAAATTTAATTAATCCTTTTCAACAAGAGTTGGAGACTGTCTAATTGTATATATATTGTATAAAAATGAAAGCGAGAAGCGGATTTAATTTTTTATATCTTTTGTGAGGCCAGTCGTGAGGCAGGGGCATAAATTGTGACTGTAAAATCGAGTGGTTGTAGGTTCGATCCCCACTCGAGAAAATGAAATATTTATTCATGTCATCATCATCATCAGCTTCACGCTGTATCCCGCACACAGCAGGGTAGGCAGAGGGAACCTAGTGTTAAGACACTCCGTTCCCCACTTTCTGCCGAATTCTGGAGGCATTGCGTGTTGAGTGGCAGAACTCAACGCCGCGCTTAACCTCGACACCAGAGCGAAGAAATGGAAATATAAATTTAAGTAAATATTTCATCTCCTCGAGTGGGGATCGAACCCACAACCAGTCGATTTTGCAGTCACACCTCGTGCCGCTGCGCCACGACCGGCCTCTCGGAAATATTTATTTACATTTATATTTTCATTTCTTTGCTCTGGTGTCTAATGGGAAATGGAGTATCTTAAGACTAGGTTTCCTCTGCCATAGGTAGGCACACAGCACAGTGTGAATCTGATAATTTTTTTTCTTTTGTATGGAATTGATCATTTTGAAATAAATAATTTTTAAATAATGAGTTAGACATTTTTTATGAAGAGTTCTGTATATCACAGTGATAAGTCAAAATAACAAAAAAACATACATACAATTATATAACGTAAATGAATCACTTAAAAAATATTACCTAAAGTTAGGAGCAGATGCTAGATCCAAACCCAGGCACGCTAGGTTTATAGCAAAATAACTTGTCATAAAAAGCACCGAATTAACCTGAAAATAAGCATTTTTTATACACATTATCTTGTCACAAATAGTTTAAAAAAAGAAGTATGTTTGATAAAAAAAATTACATTTTAGAAAACAAATTTATGTGTTTAAATGTGTTGAAGGACTTTTAGACAAAATTAATCAATATAAGTTAAATAAAAAGCAACGCCACATAATATTTTTTTTTTTTACATTTTCAAAAAACAGAATTCAGCAAAATAGTGTGATACAGAGACATCTTAATGAGTAACGGAGTGTCTTAACACTAGGTTCTCTATGCCTACATTGTTATGTGAGGGATACAGCGTGAAACCATTACGAACTTATTCAAAAACTACCATAATGGCCTCTTTAAATTATTTAAATTACAGAATATTTTACCTGAGCAATAGTGTTCAGGGAATCCGCCATGATACCTAGTTGAACCAACAACCATGACGCTATCACCGCGACCACTGGGTTACCGGACCGTGACACCATCGGACGCAGGATGAAACCTACATATAATAATTATACTTTACTATAGGGATACGAATTTGCATCTGTATAATTACAATAATATAAACATCTTCATATTGCACATAGATTTTTTCGTATTAATGTTTTTTTTTTTGTTAATATGTGTGAGCTGTTATCAAAGACTATAGCTAATTCAGAAATTTGGTTTGTAAGTAGCACAAGATAAAATTGAGTTTATTTCTGTTATTTGGAAAAATATTTTATAATAGTACCATATCTTTAAAAAAAACTGTTTTTATTAGGACCTTGAATAAGTTCTCGTTTTTCTGTTTTTTTTTTAAATTAATTTAAAATATAATGCTTACAATGACATTACTCAAAGTATTATCCATCATTAGAGACTCATCTTTCGAGGCAATCCAGGAATTAAGCCATTTTTCGGCTTCTTCAAAAGAATGGAAGCGCTGCTCGCTTAAACCGTGCGCCATCGACCGAAACAAGTGGTAATCGGAGGGGGCTATGTCCGGTGAATACGGCGGGTGGGGTAGAACTTCCCATTGAAGTGTTTCCAGGTAAGTTTTGACTGGTTTTGCCACATGTGGCCGAGCATTATCATGTAATATAATCACTTTGTCGTGTCTCTGCTGTCGTATAGTGGCCGCTTTTCTTTCAGAGCGCGACTCAAACGCATTAACTGAAGTCGATAGCGAGCTCCAGTGATAGTTTCATTAGGTTTAAGCAGCTCATAATAAATTACGCCCTGCTAATCCCTCCAAATGCAGAGTAGAAGCTTAGACTTACCATGGATATTTGGTTTTGGCGACGATGTTGATGCGTGACCCGGCATGCCCCACGATTTTTTTCGCTTTGGATTGTCGTAGTGAATCCACTTTTCATCCCCAGTGACGATACGGTGCAGAAAACCTTTTCTCTTTTGCCGTTGAAGCAACAATTCACACATGAGAAAACGTCGTTCTACGTCTCTCGGCTTCAACTCATACGGCACCCAATGCCCTTGCTTTTGGATCATTCCTAACGCTTTTAAACGTTTTGAAACTGTTGACGCATCTACTTGTAACGTTTTCCCGAGCTCTACTAACGTCTGACATGGATCTTCTTCAAGCAATGCCTCCAATTCTGTCTTCAAATTTTGTCGGTGCTCCAGAACGCTCTTTGTCTTCAAGGTCAAAATCATTACTTTTGAAGCGCCTAAACCAGTCTCTGCACGTTGTATTCGACAAAGCATTGTCTCAACGAGAATTCTGTGTGCTTCTGCTGCAGATTTTTTCTGAATAAAGCAGTGCAATAAAATTCCCCGCAAAAACACTTTATTTGGCACAAAAGTACACATTTTCACAAAGGGAAAATAAATATGTAGTTAACACTGTAGTAAACACTATTCTACTATAATTTGAGGTTACATACAGTACTACTTTGGTGATTTGTTACCGTACGAAATTCCATGCACAGAGTGCCGCAACGCCATCTTTCAAAAAACGCGAGAACTTATTCAAGGTCCTATACTTTATTAGGAACTACAAGCAACAAATCAATTGAAAAAAACATACAACATAAACTTAATATAATTTATACATTAAGAAGTATAAGTTATAAAATTATAACAACATAACATTTTAAACGTTTTTCAAGTTTATTTACAAGGAAAAAAAATGGAAATATAAAAATTTTAATTGGTTCTAAGAGACACAGATTCGAATCGCTCGTTAAAATTTTAACAAGTTACCTAAAAATAGCCTATGGCTATTATTTATAACATCAATCTATTTAAAAAGTTGAAATAACAACAAAATAATCACCAAATATATTATCCTTAGCTAAAGCTTCGAGCACACGCGACGCACCGATGAGATTAGACAGACCAGCTGAAAACGTTGCTGTTAACATACCTGGAAATTAAAAAAATCTTTTAGTTTTATACTGTCTCGAGACATACAGTGTTAAGTGGATGGACGGACAACTTATGTTTGTTTTAAAAATTATTTATCCTTAACTAACTTAGTAAGCTAAATGATTATATAAATTATGATGAATATTTTTAACAAAAATAGGCTTTTTATTACAATATGCGTTTAATGTTTTATAGAGTTTTAAGCTGCATAAACTAGCAACCCGCTCGCGGCTTCATCCGATTGAACTACATAATTATTAATTTACTAATCTGCATTAATTTCATTTTCAATAATAACATCATTATGAAACAATATAAGTTTCAGCCAATTCAATAAAATAATTTAGCATTTTTTTCACATTTTTAAAGTGTAAAATCCACCACGCTATGTAAAAAATTTTATACGTTTCTAAAAAATAACTTTGCTATTTTATTTTTTTACATCAATTTTATACAACAACATTCTTAAAAATGGTACATTTTTTTTATTTATAAACAGATTGGAATAACACACACAAATGTTAAGGAAAGTTTACTAAAATACATTAGTGAAACTTAATCAGCTAAGCCGATTCCGACAAAAATTAAAAAAGAAAAAATCATTGTTTTTGATTTTATGACGCTATTAAACGCAACCAATAACATTTTTTCTTATATATCACCGTTTATGTAAAGACACCAATTCAATACGATTTTATTATAAGTTTAGGTATTTACAGCAATTAAAAGAAAGTAAGAAATGTTCTGCTTAGTAAGACGAAAAAAAATAAAAAAAAACACTCACCAACAACTATAAAAGGCGGCCATACATTTATAGGTAGTAAATACACGTAGTTATTTTGCAACAACTCCATAGAACAAGTTGAAGCCGTTAACACAGATAAGGCAGCGTAAGACAACCCTGTGAAGAGCAACGCTGTCAATGTGCCCAGGGGTATACTTCTGGAAGGACTTTTTAATTCCCCTGAAACAAAAAATATATATCAACTTCACGCTAAATCCCGCATATAGTGGCCTATGCCACTATCCTCTACCTATGGTAGAGGATAGTTCTGAGCGGCTGAACTCTATGCAGCGTTTTGTTCTAATACCAAGATGAAGAAATGAGAATTATTATTTCCCCCAAGTGGGAATGGAACGTCGTCACGTGTACAGTCAGACCGGCTTCAACAATTTTCTTTCAAAAATTTTCTGTCATATAGATAGGTAGGAACCTCGTGGCACGTGTCAGTACCCTCTATAATCTATGCCTGACTTTTTGTTTCAACAGATCGAGAAAACAAACATACTCTGAAAATAAATAAATCGAACCATATTTTTATGCACGTTTTTTTTTAAATATAATAAACATCAGATTTTTTGGTTTCTATTTGACTTTAAATTTGTTCTCTAATTTTATAATATAATATACACACCACTCATATTTGCCCCCGCCATGACGCCAGTGACTCCAGTGAACAGAACACCAAACACCGAAGCGAAGTCCACCATCTCTCCACTCTCTGTGCTGTAGTCTCTGCCGTAGTGGGGGTAGAGATTCTCGCGGAGAGTTGACACACTGAGACCGGTGTATGTGAAATTTGTTGCATTCACTAACTGGTTTGTGGCCGGCTTCTCTATCTAATGGCAGAACAATAAATTACTTTTTTAGAAAACATAAAAAAATATGTAGCGGAATTTGAACCCGCTTATTTACTCTTTTATTTGTTAAAAAAAAGTATTGTTGAGAAAGGAAGTAACCCTTTACAAAGATTTAATAAGTAGCACTATATCTTGTCAAATGACAATTCTAAGCAAATATCTTTGGGTAGCGGACGTTTGTAAAAATGTCTTTACAGAGACAGATAACATAATTATATTTATACATATATAGCTTAGTGGTAAGTGCGCGTGGATAGTAAACAAGAAGCGCGGTCTCATATCTCGCGACATTCAAATAATTATAAGTTTTGGAAAAAAAAAAGTAATTGTTACCCTCCAATTATTTTTTGCTAACGATAATACGTGTCGTTTTATTTATGTCCATTTATATATAAGAATAATTAAAATAATTATTATAATAGTTTAATAGATGATATGATTACTTAATTAAACCTTACCTGTCCAGGGGATGTAATGAAAAAACTCAAAAACGTGCTGCACAAACAAACAACGGTCGTCAACCATATTGCTAGACTAGTACGAGCGAAGAGAGACGCACCGGCCAAAGACACGCCCAGACCTGCGGCGTTTAACGCTGACCTGAAAAGAAATGGTCTCTTTATTACATTATATTTCTCATGAGGAACATCTATTCTGTTCCATATATTCTAGTTTTCAATTTTATTCTGTACTGACTTTTACATGCGGCTTCACCCGTGTAGTCAAATGAAAGTAACTACTCGTTGTATATGACACATTCTAACCGCAGGTAATTGTGAACGCAGGTACAGTGGATTACATAGAAACGATATATAGACGAAACAATCACATAACAATATTGTTTTTATAAAATTTGTCCAAAAAGAATTTTATAAATATTAATTTGTGATAGCTCTCTATTTTTGTACGGACACTTTCATACGGACTTTTCTAGATATTTGTTTAATTAAAAAGAAATGTGAATAACCTCAGACTAAGAAATTATTTAATTAAAAATAATGTATTTACACAGAACATATCATACGATGTTTATCTTTCATAGCTGGAAAGTGTTTATGCTATTAATATTTTTTTTGTTTTAGTCTCTTTTAACAACACATAATTTAATATTCCTTACCTATAAAGGAATCGGTACCAATAACCATTGGGTAAGCCAGGTGAATCCCCCACTAGATAACCTGAAAATAATCAAGAAAAGTAAATTTATATCACAAAAAAGAAACGAGTACTGACATTTAGTAAGAGAAAAAATTATTAGGCGGAAAGTGGTAAAAGGCGAGAGGTACCTTTTAGTATCACAGTCCGCGACCTTAACTTGAGCTTGGCATTTGTGTGATTGATAAACCAATAGTGCACTCAGAAAAAACACTTTTAAAAAAAATCACATATTATTAGTTATCAATAAAAACAATTGAAACATAAAAATTACATAAAATTTTCTACATAAACATTGGGTACTAATAATTTTCAGTCTCGACTCGTGTGTCGTTTGTGTTAATAATTTACTGTGTGGTCACATACATATTTTGTCTAGTCTTGTACAGAGATAGACTTTTTTCTTTCATTATTAATTATAGCGGACAGTCATCATACTTACACTGCCTATGTACCACTCACACATATGCAAAGCTCAAGTTAGGCCTCGCAAACTGTATCAATTGTTCTATCTAATTTCAACCAAAATATAACGATAAAAATCCAAAAACCGAATTTACGATTCCATATTTATTTTATAATATGCTAAAATAATAAATAAATAGATTAGCTTCACGCTGTATCCCGCACACAGCAGGGTAGGCAGAGGGAACCTATTGTTAAGACACTCCGTTCCTCACTTTCTGCCAGATTCTAGAGGCATTGCGTATTGAGTGGCAGAACTCAACTCCGCGCTTTGCCTCGACACCAGAGTGAAGAAATAGAAATATAAATTTAAGTAAGTGTTTCATCTCCTCGAGTGGGAATCAAACCCACAACCAGTCGGTTTTACAGTTACACTTTGTGCCCCGACTGACCTCATCGACTAGTATAATATACTAATTTGCTTATATCATATTAAAAGAGAATAGTGACTCAATTTTCCGCTTAATATTAAAAAACTCAATACAACTTACCATTGGGTCCAAAATTTTCAACCAACGCTTCAGTGCAGGCAGAAATACAAAGCGCACTGGACACTACATTCGCAAAAAAGAATAGTGTTCCTATAGCACCGCCGAACTCCGGTCCTAGAGTTCTGCTTATCATGACTGTTTGTTTGTATAGAAAGTTATTTACATCTCTGGCAGGGGTCATTTCAAAGGAAGAAGAATAATTGAATTCCAACTACGCAGTAAAAAAAATAAATGCCAATTTAAATATCAAAAATATATGTACGGTGCGTTATCTATTCGATCAATAAATTAATAAATTAATCCGGTATTTTTAGTCAGTTAAGTTAATTATAATGTGACTTTCGTGTAAGGAAATCAATTTCTTACATTAAATATAAAGTAAAATAAAATTAATAATATACAACAGAATATTTTTTTAATTCGAATCACTAGTTGCTGAGATTAACGCGTTTACCCAAACAAACTTTTCCGCTTTATAATATTAGTATAGAATTAAAAAAAGGATACAATAAACTCCGCCCCCTTCAACTGCACCGTTAGTCGATATGGCGCATATCGACATAACTGTAAAGCCCACTATTAGATACGCAAGACCGAATTGCGCCAATGTCACTAGGAGACCTGCGTTTCCAACTAGATAACCTAGACAAAACAAAATGAATTTCTTTAGAGGTGTATATATTTTATATATTTGACATAATACGATAGGTAAATAGTAAAATCCTTGGGAAAGCCTCAGTTGTATGTTCAATTTCCAAAATATTAAGATTATAATATAATAAAAACAAGTAAGCTAGACTGTTAAAATTGGAAATTCTAATTAACCTTATTATTAATTAAAAAATCGATGATTGGATAGATCGCGATGGCTGAAATCAAACGGAAGAAACATTTAGTATTTTAAAAATGGTTGCTATGATATCGTTTAGAAAACATTAGAATGTCAATATTTCTAATTTTAGGTTAGCTAATTTTAAAGCCGTTCCTATCTATATTGTATACTAGCGGCTCGCCCACGGCTTCGCCCGCTTAAAATACATGATTATTGATTTAATAAGCAGAATTGATTGACAACTATAATGACTTCTAATATGATTTTTTTACGACATTATCGTCAAAGAATTTTTGATTGTTTTAAATAAAAAAATACGACCATTGTTGATATTTGATATTTATAAAATATACATAAAGCTAATTATTTATTACACGTATATATTTTTGTAACTTTATGTTCTTTTTACCTATATAATATACTCTGTTAAATGTGCTGATGTCAGTGAATAATTTAATTTACTCATTCAGAAACAGCCTTAAATGTTAAATTATTGATTTGAAGGATTCATAATATTCTTTGTAAAATAACTGTAATAATTGCATATTAACTCCTGTACAGTTTTTAAATTAGTTACATATATTATATGAACGAACCAACCAAAAAATCTTTGTATTTACTTGATATTTCTTTCAAGATCGTTCTTTATCTCTGTGTTGAATTAATTACGACTTAAACTTAACTGTTATGATTTATGAAGGTAATCTCCACTAACAATTCAATTTTGTTTACTTTATTGTATAAAATATTGTATAATAGTGCTTCAAAAATATATATTTTTATCAACAGTCATATAACCAAGACGTTTCGAATGTCATTCTTTAGCCAGGAATCTTACCAGCGCGATTGCTATATAACATTCGCAGGCAAACTAATGCCTTGAGTTCATTCAAATGACGATAACTTTTTTTTTAATGAACCGATTTTGATGAACTAAACTTTAGTAGTTAAGTTGAGTTAAAACAAAGCAATTGGTGAAATTTTCAAGTAAATCAGTTCAGTACTTTCAGAGAAAAATGTGGACAAAAATATGTCGACAGACAGACAGACAAGAAATTAAAAAAAAATCTTTTTGCTTTCTATTATTCTTTTTAAGTGTCCCTCTATCCATTTCAGTCAAAATTACTAAATGTACAGACAAAATACTTTTACTGTCTTATTATATATAGAGATAAATATGTAAAAAGTAAAAAAATACATAGATATGTCCAATAAAAATTCCAATTCTCAAAATACCTTAAAATAGCCCTAAATAAAAAGAAATCCTCACCCATACGTATAAAAACAAGCGCACTAAACATGGAAAGGACGACAGGACAGAACACTCCGGCGAAGGTACCAACCTTCTTGATACCAGGTCGTTCGGACCTGAAGTCGCCGAATTCCACATATCCTGTAAGAAATGAAACACGAGTATGCTATATATATACACTATTACATAAGTAAGAACAGATTAATTGCGTCTTTTTAAAATATGTATAGTATCTTTTGCGTAGGCTTTTTTTGCCAGTTATTTAATATTTAGTTATTTAATATTTTGAGGCCAGTCGTGGGGCAGCGGCACGAGGTGTGACTGTAAAACCGACTGGTTGTGGGTCCGATCCCCACTCGAAGAGATGAAGTATTTACTTAAATTTATATTTCTATTTCTTCGCTCTGGTGTCGAGGTTAAGCGCGGCGTTGAGTTCTGCCACTCAACACGCAATGCCTCCAGAATTCGGCAGAAAGTGGGGAACGGAGTGTCTTAACACTAGGTTGCCTCTACCTACCCTGCTGGGTGCTGGATACAGCGTGAAGCTGATTTATTTTTTATTTAATATTTAATAACACATTTGTCATATTTCATTATAAACTTGACAAGGGTAAATACTTTCGTTCACATTATACCAACCAATGAAAGACAATAGCAATTAGATAACTAAAAGCCTTAACCCAAGGCTTTCTCTACACAAGTCCTAAAATACGTATTCTCTCTTACAGGCTTTTTTAAATCTTATGTATTCTACATAAAGATTTAAAAAAGCCTGTATCTTTATTATTATTACTACGCCATTTATATTTTCAATTAAGAAACTTCAAACTTCAAAGCTTCAAGGCCATAATATTGTATGCTTAAGAAAATTTGTAATCAGGTTCAATGGTGTAACGTTGTTTAGTGACAATAGAAAGCGACAGCATTTGCTTTCATTGTGTCTTTTTCTGTAATTAAAATAAAATGAAAGAAAAATACAAATGTTATAAAAAAAGTATATGATAAATCTTTAATACTATCTGTAAATCTAAAAAGAATACTTTTTTATGAATTAAACGGCATAATATATACATGTATTTTAAGGACTTTATTATTTTAATGTAGATGGATTTTAACCCGCGCCTCTTGGAAACCGTCAAGTGCCCTGACCACTTCTTATTTTTTCTTGATAAGTACGCTCGTTTTAAGCATGCTAATAAGCATACCATTTATTGAGCAAGTGTAACTGTAGCTTTACTTAACATTGTATTAACTACTAAACCAATTAATTTCTAATTTTATTAACAATTTCTAATTTATTTTTATAAAAAATTAAAAAATATATATTGTTTTTATTTTAAAATATAAGAAAAAATATATTTATAATGAGAATTGCTACACAATTAGAAAATTTTTAATTTTTCCAATTCATTATAGTGTTTTTTTTGTTTTCAGCTCCACACTTTTCCCTGTAGAACAGGGTAAGCAGGGGAGAAGGTTAATTTATACAACAATAATATTGATATTGGATGTCTTCATGACATCCAATATCAATATTATTGTTGTATAAATTAATGAGGCTCTCCCAGCGTAGCGCTCATTTCTGTCATGTCACAACACACACTATATCGAAAATTAGCCAGTGAGAATGTAAGAGACGAAATTTAACACTAGATTCCCTCTGCCTTCCCTGGTGTAGGCGGAATATAGCATGAAGCTAATAAAAAGCAAAATGCACAAAAAAAAACACCAAATCCAATATCACATCAAACTCTATATTTTATTATTAACTACTTATAACAAAAAAAATAACAACCACTACTAATTTTCTCCACCATATCGTGTTTACGAAACCGCGATTGTTTTACAACTGATACCGATTACCGTGTAATTTAAAATGACCTGACAGATGTGTTTTTTGTTCACCTTGAAACAGTTGAGCACAATGGCTTACAGCGGTTTTCATTGATTACAAAAACTAAATGGAACTTATTAAATTGGGTTTTAATTATACAAATGGTCAATCAGGTAAATTTTGTACATAATTTTATTTATTAAACTGTATTATTATTATGAATTATAACAATGTTGACTGAGAAAATATATAATAATATTATGAGGTTAAATAAAATCAGAACTGCCTTCCAAACCGGTGGTAGCTTATTTTGTTTATATGTTCATTCGACGATTCAAAAATGCTTATAATAGTCTATTTGAATAAAGAATATTTTGAATTTGAATTTAAAATAGTTATATCGAGGCGATTATGGCGCAGTAAGACAAAATTTTACTTTAAACATGATCCTAAGGGTTCAATCATAATAGGGGGTAATGCACAGTACCGCGTTCAGTTCTGTCACTCACAAGACAATGTCAGAAACCAGGGAGGTAAGGACAGAGTGTCTTGACACTAGATTCTCTCTGCCTATCATGCTATGTAGGAAACAGTTATCATTTTTTGCCAAAAGGTATTGCTACATATCAAGGTATAGCAATAGAGAAAACAGTTACTTTTTTAGTTTTTAAGGAAAAAAGAAACTCTTATAAGATCACTTTGTAGTCCATATGTCTGTCTGTCTGTTTATATGTCAAGAGTCTTTATCCCAAATACTTGGAGACATTGAGTTGAAATTAAAACTATATACTTATATCTACAATCCCATGAATTCCTGAAAAAATGTCCTTGTCTGATTTCTTTTTATAATCATGCCAGTAGAAAATATTATGTAGTCATAGAAAATATTATGTAGTGTACTAATAAAAATTAAGTGTGAAATATTTACCATCTCCCGGAGATCTTGGTGGAGAATTTCTGCCAAATCTCATTCTCAGTTTACGCATTAGTCCAGGACTCACGGAATCATTTAGACTTGGTGAAAGGGGGTCTAAAGTATCAGCCATGGTGGCTGATTTCACTCCTGTAAATATAGGAAATATTGAATAATGTGAATCTGAATAATATACATAGTGTCAGTCGTAGACTTTGGATTTATTTATGCTTCACACTGTATTCCACTGTAGTAGTAGGGTATGCAAAAAGAACCTAGTATTAAGGCTGTGCTTGCACTAAATACCAAGCAATTTTCGAGACATTATGTATTCAGTTGGAGAACTGAATACCGTGCTTTGTTTTATTACCAGAGCACAAAATTAGAATACTTAATTCTTTGTTTGCATTCAGCTGTATCACTTAGCCACAAACAGAACTTAAATATATGATATTTTAAAATATTTATGTGTGCATTACATTCAGTACACTCTTTATTTTGTAAATAAAATAGATTTTTTTTGCAAACATAAATTAGAATATTTATGTTAATACCAGAGTACTAAAATCATTAGATTTTAGTTTTTTTGTATAATGTACTAAAATATTTTTTGACTTGACATATAATCAATATGTGATTTTTGAAATATCTCCAATGAATCAATCAATCAATTCAGAACAGATCAAATGTTCTTATAAGGCCTCAAAAATGATATACTTATGTATAAAAATGTCTAAAAAGGCAAGAAATGAACATACTCATTGTTGAGCTTTTGCTTATTACCAGAAAAAGAAAAATATTTATTAATTTGACTGTCCCTTATTCGAAGCTTATTAAATGAGACAGGCACTACGTTTCCCGCCTGTACTTCCTCCTTAGGCCACGCCTTTTTACCCTTACGTCACTTCCACTTGGCAGCGCCGGCGCATTTAGTCAGCCACAAGTAAAAATATTCATTGGCGTTTTATTTTCCCGCCGAGTCGGTCGACATCTGAGATACGTATTCCGACTCTTTAAGGATATATACATGTAAGTTTTTACATTATTATAAATTTTATTTTTTCTTTTATTTTACTTTTCGTTCATTTAATTGTTAAATGTGAAATTGAATTGTGAATTTATATGGCTAAGTAAGTCGATATAATTTGTTATCTACCTTCACATTTTTTACTTTTATATTTTATTAACGTTTTACTTTCGTAAATGATGACGGCTTGTTTCATGTAGCTAATGGATAAATTTTTAATAAAAGTTAATCGATCTCTCCTCTTTTTTCGAAAAATAGCATTTGCTTTTTATGTTTAGCATGGAAAACAATGTAGTCCCCGAGGTTCCGGGAACTTCTTTCTCACCGAATCAGCAGCGGCGGAGGTCCTTAAGTTCAAGTTCAAGTTCCAGTTCAAGTAATTTTTCGTCGTCAAATGATTCGAGGCGTAAACACCGTAGGAATAAAAAGAATAGAAAGCGGAAAGGTCGTGTTTCAAAGAAATTACTGGAAGAAATTCGGTTGCTTCGAGAAACAGTTGCGCGCCAGAATGGGAACCATTGTCACGTGAGTACTGATTTTAATAACGAAGATGTTATATCGCTTATGGCAGGGGATAGCGACCGTATAAATGATGAGTTTGTTCATGAAAATTCTGGAAGATCTGTTATTTGTGAGAATGATTTAACTCTCTCTTTTGAAACAAAAGTAAAAGAACCTTCAATTCCTAAAGCTTCAACGACCTTTTTAAATATGCTTATTGATCATCAACATTTGGATAAAGATGATTGGTCTGATGTCAGATACGCAGACGTTCAAAAATTGTACAATTTTTCCCCGGGCTTTACAGAACTTGAAATTAATGAAGAAACAAGTCCTTATGAAACCCCTCGGCATCTCAATCATGCTGATAAAACATTTGCCGCTTTAACCATGTGTGTTTTTAAGCAAATGGAAACTTTACAAAATGGTTTACGGGATATACTGTCGTGGGCGAAAGATGACCTGTTGAACTATGACGTTTTGCACCAAAAGATAAGCGCTCTTTGCTCGTCTGGCGATTTTCATAAAAGCTCAACAGATCTAATTCAATTAATCTGTGGCCATCGTGCTGAAATCATTCAAATGAGGCGTGATGCGATTTTGAAACATGTTAAGGATTTGGCTACTAAATCCAGTCTTCGCAAGATTCCTCCGTCAACTACTAATCTTTTCAGGGCAGAAAAGTTTACTGTAGTTTTAGAACGTGCTGGTGGAATTAAGAAGTGTTTCTGGCCTGCCCAGAAAACAAACGTGACTTCTGCCTCGCAGGCAGTTCTAAAAAAGTCATACGGCCCCTCGCAGGGGTCCAATCGAAATTTTAAGCCCTCGCAGGGTTCTTCAGCTTGGTGTAACCGCAGTTACCCGCATCCGCATTGCTCTCATGCAGCTCCACCTCCGCAAGGTGGTTGTCAAGTTATCAGCTACATGCCTCATTTCAATTCGGCCGCACCGAATAATCGCAATTTTCAAAGTAATGTTAAGGGAAGTTCCTTTCGACAAAGCACGAGACAACGTGATCAAGGTAAGGTTGGACGAAAACGACCATTGTCACCGTCTCCTCAAAATAGAGACAATAAAAGGCGGAGATTCTGACTCGGATCGGTTTCAAGCCGGTCGTCTGGCGCGGTATCGGGACCAATGGGCTTGTCTAGGGGCTCCGAACTTTCTCCTCAAAATAATATCGGGGTATCGCATACCCTTCAGTCAAAAGCCACCTCTGGTGTACCCCGGTACCGTCAATTCAAAATTACATGTTCCAGAATCAACCAACATGACTCGGATCATAAGCAAGATGAAAGAGCAAGGGGTACTAGAAAAGGCAACGATCTCTCCAAGCTTTCTATCATCAATGTTTCTAGTTCCCAAAAGCGACGGCTCATATCGACCGATTTTCAACTTAAAGGCATTAAACCAATATGTCATGACGCGCCATTTCAAGCTCATAAATGTTCAGCGCATACCAGATTTCCTACAACCGAAAGATTGGTTATACAAAATAGACCTCTCACAAGCCTATTTTCACCTTCCTATTGCGCAAAGCCACAGGAGATTTCTGCGCCTCTATTATCGCAAGGAACTCCTGGAGATGACTTGCTTACCATTCGGCCTGAGTACGGCTCCACAAACGTTTGCAGCAATAACGAATTGGATAACTCAAATTTTCAGAGAGCAAGGAATAAGAATTATCGTTTACCTGGACGATTTTCTGTTAGCCAACCAGGACAAAAACATCCTACAGGAGCATGTGGAGAAAGTGATAGTTTTTCTAAAGAAACTAGGATGGGTGATAAATTTCGAAAAATCGTCGAAGGCGGCAGAGAAGAGCTTAGTATTTTTGGGGATACATTGGAATCCCTGGACAAACAGAAAGAGTCTACCAGCAGACAAGTTACCTACATTGATGTCAGCAATAGGCCGAATGTTGACGCATCAACAAACAAGCCTCAAAAATCTTCAAAGTCTTGTCGGGATTCTCAATTTTGCCAGTTTTGTAGTACCCAGGGGCAGGCTCAACTATCGCGCTCTTTTAAAATTCTTGAACAAAATTTTAAAGCTACGAACCAAAATGCTTCACGCCATTCCATTGACTGCAATGGAAAATCTACTTTGGTGGCTACAAAATTGCAGGCGGTCAACGCCTATTCTTTTCGATTCACCCCGTCATTTTCTCACTACCGATGCGTCGGATGTGGCTTGGGGAGCCTGCCTAAACAATATAACTCTCGCCGGCTCATGGTCAGAAACAGAGCGCCGTCTCCATTGCAATCAAAAAGAAATGTTGGCAGTTCTCAAAGTTCTAGAAAGTCAGTGCCAATTGTTGGAACGCAGTACTGTTCTCATTCAGTCCGACAACAGGTCGGTGATAGCGCATCTACGTCACGAAGGGGGAACAAAATCAGAATCTCTCATGAATCTAACATATCGGGTGTTTCAGATTCTAGATATTCACCAGATTCATATAAAAGCATTTTACATCCCAGGAATGTACAACAGTCACGCCGATCATTTATCAAGGCTGCAAGCGAGCCCCGAGTGGCATTTGACACACGATTGCACGGACAGAATTTTTCACAAGTGGGGAATTCCATTTATAGACCTGTTCGCATCCACTCGAGCTCATGTAGTGACCAATTACGTGTCACTGGATCTGAACGACGATCAGGCATTGTTTCACGATGCGTTTTCCCGGATTTGGAACTTCAATCTAGCTTGGTTATTCCCCCCACCGTTTCTTATTCCCAAGGTACTGTGTCATCTAAACCGGGCTCACGGAATCTATCTTCTTGTAGTCCCTCGATGGAAACAGGTATTTTGGCGCCCGGATCTCAAAGCACGAGCGCTAGCAAGACCATACATGATTCCTCGCCTGAAGAAAGTTCTAGTAGACATGACCACAGGCTTGCCTCCTCCGAAAGTATTCGAGATGACAATGGAAGTCTGGAAATGTGGGGGTGGTCTGGGGCACTAGATGGATGGAACAATAACCAGTTGAGGCTTCTAAGAGAATCTTGGCGTCCATCGACACGTAAGGTCTATAATATCGCGTGGGAACGATGGATTTCTTGGTGTAGATCTTACAAAATAAATCACATTAAGCCAAAGGCCAGTGAATTTGCTAGATTTTTATCAGATTTGCATTTAATCTTCAAATTATCATATAGTTCCGTTTTGCTTCATAAATCGGTAGTTTCTACCTTATGTGATCCGAACTTATCAGGTCAACTTAGTTCCCATGTACTTGTAAAGCACATTTTAAAATCGATAGCGTTACGTAAACCCATCAGTCATATGAAGGACCCAATTTGGAATATTGACGTCTTGGTATCTTATTTGAAGAGCTATAGTGTTGACGAAACTAATGTTTTCCAAGTGCAAAGACATACAGCTGCTCTGCTATTACTTTGTTCAGGAAGAAGAATTCATGACTTGACCTTGTTAACAGTAGATTCGACCAATTACACCTTTGACGATAATTCTGTCGTTTTTTGGCCATCATTTGGGTCAAAAACCGATTCTATTACGTACAGACAGTCAGGATGGAAATTATTGGCTAATAAGGAAAATAAGAAATTGGACCCCGTTTTCTGGATAAAATTAACAAAGTCATTACTTGAAGATCGTAGAAGACTAGCTAAATCGTTTAACCTTTTTATCAATATTAGAGGTGAGCCCAGACCTGCGTCGCGTACTTTAATAGGTGGTTGGATCAAATCCTTGTTTAAGAATGCAGGCGTATCAGCTACCCCCGGGAGCATTAGATCTGCAGTTGCCTCTAAAAATTGGTTTGACAATCGAGCCGTCGATGAAATTCTAGCTAAAGGAAATTGGCAATCTAAGAGTACTTTTACAAAGTATTATTTGCGTTTGATAAAATCTAATCATAATACAGAATCAGTGACACAATTGTTTGACCCTATCATTTGATTTAATGAAATTAGGTGATTTATATGCCTGAAATAAATATGTTTATTATAATTGGATGATAAATGTTAATAAATGATTGTAATAAAGTTTATTTCACTTTTATTTACAATACCTAGTTATAGTTATAGAATAACAAGTTTTTCCTTTATTTAAATTCTCATAAAATTTGCTTTCACTCTAAAGTTCAGGGTTCAATGATTGTAATTTGATATATAAGTAGATTTTTTAGAATACACCTTATGTCATTTTCTAATAGTTGATATTGCATTCAAGGTACTTGTATACTATGTTCTACTCTAGTATTGCAGTCTTCAAGTGATCTATACTGCTATCACATTGGCGTTCGTCACTTCCACCAGGCGATAACAAACACGTCTCATTTAATAAGCTTCGAATAAGGGACAGTCAAATTGATAGCAGCGTTTTACCTGAAATAAAACGTTTATTAATTTACTTACCTTATTCAAAGCTTGTGATTAATCGCTGCCTGGTGTTTGCTAAAACCCAATGAATATTTTTACTTGTGGCTGACTAAATGCCCCGGCGCTGCCAAGTGGAAGTGACGTAAGGGTAAAAAGGCGTGGCCTAAGGAGGAAGTACAGGCGGGAAACATAGTACCTATCTCATTTAATAAGCTTCGAATAAGGTAAATAAATTAATAAACATTTTATTTCAGGTAAAACGCTGCTATTTTTATACAAAGATAAATGAAAATCTTTCACTCTCCCAATAGGAAATTAAATTCCCAACCACTGTGTACAGACAGGCACTTTCACACCGCTCCACAACAGCAAAATATAAAAATATTACAATTTATTATAATTAAACAATTAAGCCACTTGACACGCAAATTTGTAACAATTGTTGATAAACAAAGCAATATTTATTACTCATATTATCACAATTTGTCAATAGTGTCTTTTTATCAAGCCTCTGCTGACTCATACAGAACAACTCATTGTATTTATTTAAAATACTTGTGATTTTATTAAAGTAAAGCTTAAATTATTTCTGTTTTTAATTATATTTTTTTTTAGCTAGCAGTAGGAACCTAAACTATTAAGATATTTTCCAGAGATTTAGTGGAGCATGGTAATTTTGTTTCGTCTTATTATTAGGTACTTAGACTAAAGATACAAATAACATCTTATTCTAGCCCTTTTAAGAAACTACTGAATCATGTGTGATTAGTTTTATCAAATGTCAATGATACCAATACATTATAAACTCAAAATTAATTTACTATTTAAAAACAATTATTAGTGTATAAAAATTCTAAAATCACTTACTCATATGTATGTCTTGCATGTTTAGTAAATTAATTTGAATGTCATATCTGAGTTAATAGTATATATTCTAGAATTATATTTATAGAATTATATTATCTGAGTTAATAGTATAAATTATAGATAATAACATTCAAGAGTGCTTAGAACATCTGCATGATCCAATTATAATAATATAATGATTGTTATCACATAACATAGCAACATAATGTATAGTATTTATTCTATGACCTATAAAAATGTACTTAGATGACCTCATCATAATAAAATTTTATCACCAAAAAATCTATTCAATCTCTCTGAAGATGCATATTTCTACAAAATTTGTTTATAATATAAATAATAATAATAAGCGCAGAAAAAAGGAAGACGTTTAAGATTTAAATTTACAACAAGAAGCCAAATAACTTACAGCAGTAAAAAGGTTAAAGAATCCTTTTATGTCCGTAATTCCTTTAAATTATATTTTTCTACTAATTATAAAATCCCTCCGCTGGTCATATGAAATAGTTTAAAATTAGTTACACATTTTATCATTTTATAATAATTATCACAACAAATAACGAACTAATAGCAGTTATCATTAAACATCAAACTCGGGAATTTCTTTGTTATCCTGTCGTATTTTTGACGTAAGCGAAATGTGCATTTACGAAGTACGTTTTATTCAAGTATTTTTTTATTATGCTCTTAAAAATAAAACTAAAACTCTTTATGTTTCATTGATATGTATTTTATTATTTTAAAGGTAATTTTAATAAATTAGAACAAATTCTTTGGTCAATGGTTAAGTAAGTGAAAAAATTAAAAGGAATTTTAATATGGTTTTATAATATACTAGCGTCTCCCACGTGGCTTCGCCCGCTTTTTTATATGAATATTTATTTAATATTATTTTAGTGTGGCGTTCAGTTTTGCCTCTCAACACGCATAACCTCTATAGCATCGGTTCCCAATCAGTGGTCCGTGGACCAGTAGTGGTCCGCAGCAGCTAAAATATGGTCCGCGAATGATTTAAAATTTTGGTAAAACATAAAATATTTTGACATTTAAATTTAATATACTTTGAAATTCATTGATTTTTAATATTTACTCAAAAATTCACACACCCCATTATACAAAATGTCAGTTTTTTTTTTATTTTTGACTTTGAAATTAAATTTTTTGTTTAATTATTAATTTATTTTTATTATACCTACAAAGTGATCCCTGCTAACAAGAATTCTATAAAAGTGGTCCCTGATCAAGAAAAGATTGGGAACCCCTGCTCTATAGGATGAATGTTAGTCAGCTCATTCTGCAGGAATCCAGGGACGTACGCAAGGCAATTAAGAAATCGTTGGCGCAAGTTTGATATAATAATTATGTGGCACCTCAATCTACTCATGACCACAGACTTCTGCAGAGTTTTCGAAACGTTGGGCTTAAAATGTATAATACAAAAAATATGCGATTAATTTGGTTAAATAGTTTCCTAAAAATTTATAATTTTCAATGAACTGTAAAAAAATTCACAAAATAATGATAATTCAGTGATAATTCATGAAAGTAAGCAATGTTTTCTTATGATATTGTCACATAAATTAAATGTCTATAAACCAACTTTATGTCCTTGGTATCTGGTTATCACACATAGCATGGTAGGCAGAGAGAGAGAGTGGATGTGTCTTTAATGGGAATGGAATATCTTAAGTGATAACTTAAGATATTCCATTCCCATTAAGACACATCCCCTCTCCACCTTCCACCGAATTCTGGAAGCCCTGTGTGTATAGTGGTGAAACTCAATACTGCTTTAGAAACCGAAATTGCAACCTGTCTCATTTATAGTGACACACTAATGCCCCAGCACCATGAATAGCCTCTACAAATTTGACTATAAATAAAGTTAAAATGTAAGAAAAAGAAAAAACTTAAATTATAATATTTAATAATAAAGTTAAATAAAAAAGATATTTCTGTTCACTTATTTTTTATTCAGCATTGTTGTAAAACATGTATTTGGATACATATCAATCACCATTTTCCAAAAATTTTTACATTTACAATTCAGTGGACCTTAATTAATATAAACTTAAAATAAAGACATTTAACTAAATACTATATTCTATCTAGTGATTCCAACATGATGATACTGTTTCCTCGGATCACCTGTAAAAATAACCACAGATAAAAATGTATATTGTATTTAAATTTTACACATATAGCACGGTAGATAGAGGGAACCTATTGTTAACACTATAACAAATTTCTCATCTTTGAGATAAATCATCCTACTGAAGTGAGATCATATGAATAATTCAGTCCTTGGAGTGGGACTCAAACATAACACTACATCACAGCATTGCAATGGCCTCCAATGTAAATTTTCCATATTCAAAATATTAATTTGCAACATATAACTAGCCCATATTCGGTGTAAGTGTAGGTCAAATATTGCAAGTTAAATTTTATAAATCAAATACATTATAAATTTGAACCATTATGGAAGCCAGTTGTGATACAGGGGGGATGCCCAAGCATGAGACTGTAAACACAACAGGTTTGGGTTCGATTCCCACTCGAGCAAGTCACTATTTAATATTCTCATGTCCTTAAGGTAAAGCGCGGCATTGGGTTTAGCCACCTAACACGCAACGTCTCCAGATGTCGGTGGAGAGTAGTGCAATGTCGATGGGAAGTATCTAACTACTATGCTATGTGCGTGCAACAGTGGAATCTAAAAAAATCAACCGTACCACCATGCCTATATTGTTCCGTTGCCCATCCTTGCTTTCTTCGACAGACTCATCCAAAACTAAGTTCATGAAAGGATCAAAACCTCTGAGTACACCGGTAACCGCTCGTCCGGCATTCAACTTTATTGATAGCTTCTTGTCCATGAATCTATAATCACAAATAATCAATTGTAATGTATTGACTTACAATAAATATTAAAAGTTCGTGGTAAAGACATGAGGTTATGAACGCGGGACGCTATCTCTCTGTAGCCCAGATGACTTAAAAATGTAAATATTTCTTACTTTTTTAATTCTGGAGGATGTGCTTTCGACATTTTGAAATGGAATTTAAGCTCTTTATAGATTTAAATGCACACTTATTAATCTTGTTATTTACTAAAACCGGTCAAATCTACAAGCGCAACTTTTAATTCAGAGACGTACAACCACAGAACACATATACCCAAAGGTACAACTATCTATCCATAGACAATATATATGAAATTATGAATTAGGCTAGCTAGACACAAACAATATTTTAGTCAATACAATATTGACAATAATATTGTTCAATATACGGCCCCGTATACTACACAATATTATTGATAATATTTTATTTATAAGTATGCGTATGCTTTAAATCAAAAATAGTTAGAAAGAAATAAGCCGTTAGTTATTGCATTTAATTTACTTCAAAGCAAAAAAAAGATAAATCAAAGACTGGGTCGGATAAATGGAGTTTAAGAATTTCAATATTATTAATGAACTACAACAGAGGCCATTCGTGGCCTAGGAGAATAAAATGTGACTGTAAACGCGGCTGGTTTTGGATTCCATCCCTTCTCGAGGAAATGAAATATTTATTTAAATTTATATTTTCATTCTCCGTTCTGGTGTCGAGACAAAGCGCGGAGTTGATTTTCGCCACTTAACACACAATGCCTCCAGAATTCGGCGGCAAATGGGGAACGGAGTGTAACACTAGGTTCCCTCTACCTATCCTGTTGTGTTTGGGATACTGAGTGAAACTAATTTTACTAACAGAGAATGATTTAAAAAAAATACATGAGGATGAAAGATATCAGTTTTCAAAAAATATAATCTCTATTTAGTTCGACTTTTTTTTTGGCAATATCGAGAAGCTTTTTTAGCCCACAATATTTTTAACTTTATCATGATAAACTTCAATAGATGTATCTTATAACTCTGGATAAGTTTGCCATGCTTTAATAAATTAAATAAAAAGCAGAAGTCCTTTTTTTTCAACTAACATATTGCAGCGCGCCCGCTCACGACAATATTATTAACAATAACCCTGCCTACCTCTGATATTGTCGGGGTGAAAAAAAAATTTCTAGAAATCTACGATAATATTGAACATTGCAATATAATTGATAATACGTATTTTATTGACAATATTATTGTACGTGTGTGGCCAGGCATAGAATATATATTAAATTATCGTCATAGACAATATTATATAGTCGATTCACAACTAATTTATCTTAAAATTTTGAACTATCTTTATCCTCTGCAATTTTAAATTTAATAGAATTTATATTTCTATTATGACGTAAAGGTTATATCAATTGAAAATGACGAAATAGAAAAATAATAAATTTACTGTCATATTTCTATTATTTAGGTGTATTTTATAAGTATTTATAATTATAATTTTAAATTAATGTTAATATTTAACATTGAGTTATCGTTTAAGGTTTCCAAATGTTACCATTACAAAATAATAGACCACAAAATAAAGCGGCAAAATGCGAATGTAGTGAAAAATCTTATAGGTTATAAGAAAATCGTGTTGTGCTAAAATGAGCTGTATTGCAGTCACTCATATTTCATACGTATAACTTTAGTCAACAATAGCAACAAGTAGACAGCTGGGAGAATGGATGCTGTTAAGATATTCATTCTATTCTTATATAAATAATATGTATTGTTTTTAAATATGCATTATATATAAAATTTAATTAGCCGTACGCGTTACTTGTGATAAAGTTTGTGTTTTTGTGTTCAAACATGGATGAATCCGGTATTGATATGGGATACGATCTAGCTTCGTTATTAACGAATGATTTCAATGTTGATCAAAGGATCCTGGAAGAAATGACCACCGGCCAGCCCCAGCAGGACTTCATGTTCTACGAGCTCAAGTCCAAGGCCGTACCTATTACTGAGAGGTGAGTGGTATATATGTGTTTAAAATAAAAATATACATTTTCTTTTCGCAAATATATGTAGAATATTTTTAGCATGTGTTTTTATACGTATGAGGAACAATTTCACTTAAACAGAAGCGTCCGCGACCCTGAGAACGACTTGGCAAATTCCCCAGTTTCGTTATGTTTATGTCCATTCTGCGATTCACGTAACATTCTTTGGCTGGATGAGAGGTGACTGCACTGTTTCCCTTTTATGAAATTGACCAAATTTCATATAAGAAATAAGATTTGTTGTTAATTATAATAATTATTCTGATAAAAAATGGACCAAATGCCTAAAATCGAGAATTTTCATATTATTCCCTATTATTGCAGTTCAAGGATGAGCAAAAAATTTTTAATTATTTATAATTTCTTTCAAAGTTGTTGTCCGATATCCTAAAGAGAATTTTTCACTCGAATTGATATATTGTAATGTAATACAACAATGTTGTATTGAAACTTCTTAAAATGCGTCTTGTGACTTTCGAAATTGTCCTCCTTTTCCTTGGCATCCAATGATTTTAGTTTTCTAATGAATTGCATATCTTTAATTTTAAAATAAAAACTACTTAAATATTTTTAATCTATACTTTATAATTTTTTTAACAGGTTATTAAATATTTGTATAAGATATAAGTAAATGGGCCGAAAACGTTGACCTTATTCTCTTTACTTAGAACTAACCTTAAAACGAAATATAAAACGATAAATAAACAAAAATTACAGCAATGGCTTCTCTATAAGTAAAGTAAAACGTCTTTCGAGATCTTATTAGATAGTTGACGGTTGTTTATCAATTCGGTCCACTTGTACTTTGTTAGTTGATGCTTACTGCGGAATCACGTGACGGTTGATTTTTGATATTTTTTAGTGGAGATTGGCTGTTCATATAGGCCGTTATGGCGCAGTGGCACAAGTGGCCTGTGACTGTGAGCGCGACGGTTTTGAGTTCGAATCCCACTCGAGGAAATTAATTATTTAATGTTTTTTATTTCCTCGCTCTGGTAACAAGGCAAATCGTGGCATAGAGTTCCGCTAATTATCGCGCAATGCCTTGAAAAAAATTGGCGGAAAGTGGAGAACGTAATATCTTAGCACTAGGTTCCCTAATCTGCTATGTGCGTGAAGCTAAAACAGACAAAATTGGTTATTCCGTCCTCGATATATGACCTATAGTAAAAAAAACTTTAAAAGAAATTCCAATATTAACACGCAAGTATTTAATTTTTGTTTTTATAATTTTTTTTGATACGGAACGGTCTCGTGTTTGGAGATTAATTCTATAAATACATACAATTGTAAAAAACTAATAGGATTTGAAGCGGTCATTATGCCCAAATTGGTCGGAGGAATCATTTTAAGACGCAACTTTATTATTGTTATATTGCAGGATAGGCAAAAAAAAATGTAAGATCACTCTTATTTGCACTTTTCATCAAAATCATATTATATGTTGTCAGAGAATTCAACATATTACTTTAGCGAACCAGAGTAGAGAAATAAAAAAAATGCATTTTAAATACATACAAACATTTCTTCGTGAGTATTCGAATCTACTAACTTAGTTTCACACTGTAACCCTAGCAAGGTAGTCAGGGAGAACAGAGCACCAAACGCTACGGCCTCTACATACCTCATACATCATACATACATGCCCTCCGGGGGTTGTTTTACTAGCATTGAAACATTCTGGTTTTTAAAAGAAATGAAGAAAGGACGGAGTGCAAGATCAGTGTAAATGGTAAGATATTAGAACAAGTGAATGAAGTAGTATACTTTTTTTATTTTTTTTTTAATTTATTATTTTTTACATTGTAAATTCATGTATAATCTTGCCAAACTCGTGAGTTTGTAGGCAAGAAGCGCTCATGACATTTTTAACCTAAACTAACATTCTAATACTAAACTTAGAACAATTATAATTTAAAATAACTTACAATTAAAAAAAAAGAAAAAAAAACTAAAACAAGTAAACACTTAACTCTTACATCTTGGGAAGTATGTTCAGTAGAGACGGAAGATACGAAATGTACGCGGAAAGGCGTATTGCTGCCGGTATTGTTGACATCAACCCGCAGATGCGAGCTCTCCGAGTATTTCTTTTTTTCCATTGTTTCATCGATAATGTATTCTCAAAGGTCAACCAAAATCTCCTCCTCTTTTACAACTCACTCTTGCTTCAGAAATCTAATTTTCTCGGCACAACTATTAATTAAAAAAGTGTTAAAGTACTATTATAAAAGTTTTTATAGTATTTATCTATATTGTATATTGACCGTTGCACCCATCACAAGCATTCTTTAGGTTATCTAACGTACAAGGATACGCATATACACAGTTTAGATTATATGAAAAACCAAAAAAATATTATTTATTAAATAAGCTTAATGGAGACTCTGATCTCAAGAGAAACTATTTATGTATTTACTTATTTAGAAAACGTATAAAAAATTGACCGTAGCGGGATTTGAACCCACGCCCTTGGAAACAGTCAAAGCGCTTTTTACATAGCATAATAACAACGTATGGCTTAGTCGTCAGAGCGCTTGAACGGTCTCCAAGAGGCGCGGGTTCAAATCCCTCCACGGTCAATTTTTTATATATTTTCTAAAAAATATTTTTAAGTGTGGAATAACACTATGAAACATTTAAAAAAATATGTCTTTCTGACATCTTTTGTTTGTAAAGCAAGTACGATAAGTTAATTGATCAATTAGTATTAATAGATGGCTGGTTGAAATCTTGATATTTATAAAATACTAGTGGGCCCGGACGCGGCTTCGCCTGCTTGAACTATACGAATATTTATTAATATATTTATTAAATTATTTTTACTTTTCAATAGGATTGGTAAGAAAATATAAGCCTAAATAATCAAAATAAGCCTAGAAAAAGAAGCCTAAGCCTAAGAATAATAAGTAGATAACATTCGTATTATTACAAAAAAATATCTAACTAATTAAAATGAATAAAAATAATAAGTAAACGTAACCAAAGAAAAATATTATTAAAGAAACCAAACAAATATTAATATTGTCAACGTAAAATAAATATTTAAAAGTATTAAAATTAAAAGTTATGTGCGCGTTTACATAGATACTATATGGAATAACTAAACTCTTTTCTACATTAAATACTATAATTGTTGCGTGCAATATCAAATAAATTCCCAAAAAAAATGAATTACGATTTATTAAGTGTATGACAACGATGATGTATTATATAATGATGAGGTATAGATAACCGAACTGAAATAACCACCCATTCTTTCCTCAATACTAAAAAAAATATTATGCCGATGCCGCGCAGGGCCGAAACTTGCAGCACACCAAGAAATTAAAAAAAATCGAAATAATATACTACTCCAATTAGCGAAGAACCAAATAAAAATATAAATTTATAATATACAGCAAATAACCACATAATAATTTACATTAGATCCAAAATGTATGAAAATTTACAAAATCGTCAACGTCGTCTGCCCGTTTTAGCCGGTCATACCGTGCGGCTCGTAGGCTAGCTCATTTTGAATCAGTGACATCTCCTTAAGTATTTATTAAAATATACAGTAAAATATAAAGTAGAAGGTGAAATGCTAAAGGTGACAATTTTATTTTTTTGTTGACAAGGATGAATACCAAATTATAGGAAATACATTAACAATAATCCAATAAATTTAAAGTAAATATATTAAAATGGTTACTGTGGCTCAACCTTCAGAGACATACATATACTATCGCAGACTTTTTAATAATTGAGAAAAAAAAGAATTTTAATTTTTAATAGATTTTTTAAAGGACAATATTTGTATAAAACATGTGTCTCTTAACGTTGAGTCTCCGTGTAAAAGTTCAGAAAACCCCTTTTTGGACAACCTTTTGTAAAACAACAAAATTCCTTGTTGCTTAACGGTTGCTTACCACATCTTTATATGAAATTTTATCACAATCAGATCAGCGGGTTGACCCTGATTGCGTCACAGACAGTCAGACAGACAAAGAGAGTTACTTTCGAATTTACAATATAGGTATGGATTATGGATGTATTGATGATTCTATGAATTAAAAAAAATTTTAGGTTACAGATTTTCATATTGAAAAATGCACAAAGTAAGATATTTCTTTTTAGAGAAAAGAATTATGAAAAAGTGTGTGAATAATGTTTTGTTAATTAATATCTTTAAAAATAATGTGATAATCAGAAGTTGAACGTGCGACTTCTATACTCTTGTATAGAAAGGAAAAATGAAAATAAAAAAATATTTGTATAGTTACTAAAAAAACTTTTAAAAATATATAATTTATATTTTTGAATATATCGCAAATAATCGGCGTTTACTGAACCATTTTATAACTAAATTTAATTCACACTTGACCACTTTTATGTCAAAATGTTGAATTCCGTTTCATCCGCTAATAGGCTACGTCATATAGTAAACGTGCCACTTTAGTTAGGATAATAAACAAAATGATAAATAATTAAAATTAACACAATATAACCTATTAAGACCCCGTCGTGGAGCATAGGCATAGCGCGTGATTAAACACGATGGTAGTGGGTGCGATTTCCACTCGAGGCAATTAATTATTTAATATATCTCGATAACAAGACAAAGTTACGTCGCTCAACATGTTATATGTTTAAAATTTTGTGGATAATGCAAAACGGAATATTTTACTCTAGGTTTCCGTTGCCTACAAAAAAATCACGTCAACCCCTACGTCTGTATGCCATTTACTTGTATTTTTACAAAATTAATTATCATAATAAACACAAATGATACGAACTTAAGACAATATTTTTGCTCGAGTAGAAAAAAATCAAAGTAAACATTGTGATACGTTAGCACCACGATTAAAGATCGTGTACAGTACTGTTTTGTTTCGAATATTGAGCATTTCGTTTACCTGGTTCGCTATTATTTGTTATTTATTTAATATTATACAAAACGACGTTTTTTTATGGCCTAAATTTTAAATGATAAATAAAAAAAACATTTTTTCTGTCGTAAATAATTTTCATTTTACAATATTAATGTTAAATCAGCTTCACGCTGTATCCCGCACACAGCAGGGTAGGCAGAGGGAATCTAGTGTTAAGACATCCGTTCCCCACTTTCTGCCGAATTCTGGAGGCATTGCGTTTTGAGTGGCAGAACTCAACGCCGCGCTTTGCCTCGACACCAGAGCGAAGAAATGGAAATATAAATTTAAGTAAATATTTCATCTCCTCGAGTGGGGATTGAACCCACAACCAGTCGGTTTTACGGTCACACTTTGTGCCCCTGCGCCACGACTGGACTCTTCTCTCTAATATTAATATTAGTTACTGTCATATTATTTAACAATACTATTAGCATACTTGCATAATAAGTTAGAGCGTCTACAAAATATAGCAATGCGTTTTATTTTTGATTTACGTAAGAACGATCATGTCTCCAATTTTCGTGCTCAACTTAATTAATTGACTTCCAATAAGTTAAATTCAGGAGAGCAGAGAAATGCTTTAAAGCAGCTTTATTGAACATATTGCCCTTAATAAATATTACCAACCGCTACTATTACCTAATCTCGACTACGCCGATGTTTGTTATTTGGATGTGACCGACGAGCTTCTTAACAAATGAGAGCGACTCTAAAATCTCACCATACGCTTTGTTTACGGTTTGCGTAAATATGACCACGTCTCCCAATTTCGAACTTAGCTCCCAATCCGATTTCGCCGAGATATCCACATCCTTACACTCCTTTTTAAGATCCTTAACTACCAGAATTTTCCTTGTTATCTTCGTTCCCGCTTTAACATTCTATCCCTACACGCTCAAGGTGGTCTGGTGTCATACCGACACTTAACGTACCGAAGAGCAATACCAAATTCCTTCAGAAATCCTTCTCTGTATATACCGCATCCCTCTGGGATCAACTCTCTAAAACTATCCAGAAAATTTGAAATGTACTATGTTTTATAATATTATGTATGAATTTGGTGCAATAAAGAATCTTATATATGTATAATTTAAAATCATAGAGTTGTATACTCTAGTTTTACAACACTGCGTATTATTTGACGAAAATCTAAAAAGCCAAGCAGCCAAGTTGAAAAATTGATTTTTATATTCTACTAACGGCCCCCGTGCGGCTACGACCGCTTGAAATATACGAATGTATATTAAGGTGTGTTAAAGAAAAAGCGCGAGTCAGGCTTGCCCACAGAAGGTTCTGTACCAATTTCAGGATTGTGATTTGGGAAATACTACGTTTGCAGTGTGCGCGCATTTATAGTTTACCTAGACAGACGTGACATGACTAAATATTTTTCTTTTAAATACGATAATCAAATCAATTCCTAAAATACTTAAATTACGATTTATTTAATCCATAACCAAACTAAAATATATTTTTTAGGGTTCAAATGAATATTAGATATTCAGGTTTACAGTTATTTGGAGCACAGAAATTAAGCTTTTAATACAACGCAGTCAAAAGATATGAGCATTTATGTATCGTTTTTGCTTCATTGAAAGTAAAGATTTTTTTTTTACTTTTCGGGTTCTTTTCGGGTTTTTTTTCTTTATTTTATCCGCAAACTTAAGCTAGTTGACTTTATTCACCGCATCATGAAAACCTATAAGTTGTTTCCGAATCACTATCCTGGTATAGAACCCTCTGTGAGCCTTGAATAAGTATGAATTTTAATTAATCTATTTTATCTTTACGCAATTCCTCATATTGTGGCGTAAAGAGTTATTGAACAATTACTCTTTTCTTCTTCTTCACTTTGTCAATTTGAAGGCGAAAAGGAAAGAAGGAAGTTATAATAGCAAATTTCATCTTTTCTGTTATGCTTATTTAGCATTTTACTTTACTGTAGCAGCGGAAATATTTATAAATACAAATATGTGTTATAGTGACAATCCAATTTACAACCGGCGTGGTTAATCAGATATGTCGTGGTGCAGACATGGCGTAATTTTAATATTTTCTTTTCCAGCACAAGTCAAGGTAGCAAGAGGGAACCTGAACCTAGTGTTAAGACATTTCGTTCTCACTTATGACTTCTGTTACCCACTTTCCGCCCGCGGAACTCAACGTCGCCATTTGCCCTAATATACATATAAGAAGTTAAAAGATAAGTGCTTAGTAACTGTTATCTAATAAAACATATTGCGATCAATTCGTAAGCCCCTCTGATTGGTCCAATGCGCCGGCGCAATGACGCTGCGTCATATCATCCAATGGGATCGGGGGGAGCGGGTTAATTGATACGATCATTGTCCATTGATTTAATGTCTTAAATTATGTCTTACGTTTTAATGTATAGACATTTTATACATTCAAGCCAAGATGGGCTTGTATATATAAAATGTCTATAGATGTTTCTCTTAGACTAAATAATAGTTATATGGTGTATAATCAAAATAATAAAATTGAGAGGACAGTCGTGGCGCAGGGGTACAAAATGTGACTGTAAACGCACAGTGGGTTCGATTCCCACTCAAGGATAAATGTTTATTATTTTCATATCCTCGCTGTGGTGTCGAGGCAAAGCGCGGCGTTTAGTGCCGCTACTCAACATGCAATGCCTCCAGAATTCGGCGGAAATTGTGGAACCTAGTGTCTGAACACTAAGTTCCATCTGCCCATCTTTCTATGTGAGGGATGCGGCGTGAAGCTACTTGTGTGTTTGATAGCTGAACTTACAGCAAGACATCGTCTAGTCAGTAAAGGAATAGAACACGTCACTGTTGCTGACAGCTAGGTACGCCCCTACTAAGCTATAATTGCGTTTAAAGTGCTTATTCAGTATAAAGTGACTATTTTAAACATTTTTTTTATTTTTTAATAAAGATACAGCTAGCTTGTTTCATGAACGATATAGCCCTAATAAAGATACATCTATCTTAACAATACATAAATGAAAATTTTGAATTATACGGCAATGACTTTTTATTGACAAATCATGTGTACTTCTGTCAATGTCATATTGCATTTAGTTAGACTTTTCAATTTATATTGAAAAAAAATGTCTTTTGATAACAAGACAGTATTTACCGCGCATCTGTCGCCTTAACTAGTTTAGGAAGAGAGAACCTATGTCAGAACATTCCGTTATGACATATATCATCTTGATAACTGCAAAAAATCTAATTTAGTTATAAGTACTCGTATATATCTTGGTCTTAACATATGGAACAAACTTCAATAGAGGAGTTGAAATATTATTGTAATAACAAATTATTGATGAGAAACTTTCTCAAATTAAAATTATAAAATAATTTAGGTACGTCAATCGGACAGTTTGTCTGTTGCCGTGTTGCCATTGTATACAAAATTAAGTATCGATGCCAAGATTGGCTCAGTTAGGTACCTTTTCACCTGCATTCTTTGTGGGTACATATCTTGTTTCTATTGACGCAATTTTAGTTCACTATTCTATGAACATTGCCAGTGAATACTGAAAAACTTGGCTCTATCTACGTAATTATAATTATTATTATAGAATTCATATATACATCATTACGCGCGGTCGCGCGTGGCCAAGTTCAGTAA
>JAAIXJ010000259.1:303845-365644 GCA_013403705.1 Heliconius hermathena | reverse complement strand
TAAGCCGCACCAGGCAACAAATACCCTAGCTACGCCACTGCCTTCATTACAACATACGGTACAATGGCGATTGCTTTGAAAATGTGACCCAATTTTCTGAGCCATCGAGTTCAAATTACTGTATATCGCGTGTTGCTCGCCGATATGGAGCTGCGTGGACTAGTCTCGCTTAGTGGGTTTGTTCGCGAAATTTTAATTTAAAAATATATGCTATTAGATGGCAGATTTGTCCAACAGTCAGAATTAGGTAACGATACATATTTTTAATAGCTTCACGCTGTTTTGGCGTATAGCAGAGCTGGCAAACGCAACCTTTTGTAGACACTCCATTCCCAACCACCACTTAATTTTCGAGACATGTACCTAAGTGTTGAGTGTTGAGTGTTGGAACTCAACGCCGCGTCCTGCCATAGCGTGGACATGAAAATGATTCACTCCACCGATCCACATAGGTTGTGTTTACAGTCTTAGGCTGCGCCACGGCCTCGGGACTAACAAGTATAAAACCTTTAAATTGTGTCCATAGTAATATTTTATTTTGAATTACAAATCACAAATCATCTAAATTAAGTCACAAACATACATTTTACGTAATCCCATATCTACATATATCAAATGAATATCTCAATGATCGTATATTAATGTTGCCGTGTCATTCATCTCTAATAGGAGCGCTTTACCGCCATTATATATGTTAGAGTCGTTAGTTTCCGCTACGTAGCGGTTTTTGAAGAAAACCATTTGTTATTTTATCTATGCCACTTGATATGCTAAAATCTGTTTTTAATCCATACCTATATTATAAATTCGAAAGTAACTCTGTCTGTCTGTCTGTCTTTTACGCAATCAGGGCCAAACCGCTAATTCAATTGCGATAAAATACTCATATAGAGATACTTGAGGGGCTTCGGATGAACATAGGTTACTTTTTTTTCTCATATTTGTAATATTGTCGATATATACTAATATATTAAAATACTTTTTAATTTGACAGGCAATTTATTCTGCCATGTTAATAACAACCGACCGTTGCTAAGCAACGGTTTGCAAAGTTTGTTTGTTGTTATAAGAAAACGTCACCCAAAATGAGCTTGCTTAACGCATACATGGCGTGCGCCGACTCAACCTTATGAGATACATAAAAACAATGTTTTACAAAAATATTGTCCTTTAAATAATGTTTAAAAAAGTCCGCGATACACATACCATGTTTATCTCTGAAGGTTGAGCAAAGTAACACAGTAACAACAAGTAACCATTTTAATTAATTTACTTTATATTTATCGGGTTTTTGTTGTATGTATTTTCTATAATTTGATATTGATCCTTATGAAAATGAATATAATAGTCACTTTTAGCATTTCATCTAGATTGAAATTATAGTTCACTGTATAACATTCTAATAAATAATTAAGGAGATGTCACTGATTCGAAATAACCTAGCATACGACCGGCATAGTATGACCGACGCGAACGGGCAGATGACTTTGACGGTTTTGTAAATTTTCATACATTTTCGAACTACTGTTAATTTTTATGTAATTATTTGCTGTTTATAATTAATTTATACTTTTCTTTGGTTCTTCGCTTATTCGAGGAGCAGATTAGTTAGATTTTCATAAATTTCTTGGTGTGGTGTAAGTTGCGGCCCTGCGCGGCATCGGTGTAATATTATTTAAGTATTAAGGAGAGAATTGTTGGTTATTTCATCTTGGTTGGATGGTTATCTATACCGTTGTTATACACTTAATAAATTGTGGTTTTACTTTTTTGGGATTTTATTTGATATTGCTCGCAAAACTTATCATATTTAATGTAGAAAGGACTTTAGTTATTTCATATATTATAGTATCTATGTACGCGCGCAAGGAAAACGTGTAAAAAGATTTTTCCCGGGTAAATCAGTAAAATCGATCACTGAAAGTCCAATAAAAATCAGTTCAGTTATTCTGGATATTAGCTCGGGGAAATAGAAAGACAGACAGAGATATTTTTTTTTATTGTATTTGAGTATTATGTAAATAACCACATGCACTTGCAAAAACATAGCACAACACATTTAATTTTAATTCTTTTAAACATTTATTTTACTTTGATAATATTAATAATGTAGCTGGTTTTGTTTAGTTTTTTTTATTAATATTTTACTTTGGTTACGATTACTTATTATATATTTTTTTTCATTTAAAGTAGTTACATATTTTCAAAAATAATTTCCTAAATATATCTAATAAGCATTCATAAAGTTTAAGCGGGCAAAGCCGCGTCCGGGTCCGCTAGTCTGTTTATATTTTAATGTGAGTGTGAGTGACTGACAGACAACGCACAAACGAAAATGCTCTAAGAAGAGGAGGGTGTACTGTGTAATCAACATTTTCTTTTCTCCTCGAATTTTATAAAATTATTTCCACGATATCGAATCTGGATTAATTTCTATCTAGATAATATCAGAAGCTAAGTTTTCATTAATAAACTAAGATGGTTATGAATATCGCCCATTTGGTGCTACAATGCCGTAATTGGACAGTATATATGTCAATGCAATACAATAAATCAAACACTGTAAATACATTATTGTTGGATCAAATAGGTCTTCTTCTTCTTTGTGTGAAATGATTGGATTGTTCAAATCGAGTTTTATCAGTGTTGATCGCATTACCCGTTGCTTTAGTCAGATAGTCAAACAAGCAAGCAGACGGACAGTTTGGGTAGGAAAACAAGTGTGCCCTTGTCTGTCGGTTGGCGCTGCAATCACAGGCCAACTTGCCTACGTAATCGACTTAGCGACTTCCAAGTTGGTCACTGAAAGTTGTGGCGTAGGGACTAAGCTAGGAGGTGGGTTGTTTTTACACTTTAGGCACCCTATTACCATTTAAAATCAACAACTTTCAGAAATTAACAACTTTCATGAAACTGCGGCGTCTTTTGAGACCGGCACGGAGTAGTGGGTGCCTCTTTATTTCACCAAGCGGGTGATATATAAAATCAATCTAATCTACGTAAATGACCAACTTAGGTAACTGAGAAACTTTTGCGTATTTTGTGTATAATAGCAATTTAGTTTCAATTATTAATTTTACCTAAAAAATACAAAAGCAGGAAATTATTAGCGATTGAAGGGCGTTTGAAAAACATACAAAAAGTTCCTTTATTGTCCACAAAATAAATTTATACAGAGAATTGTATTTTTTTCTTGTGTGATACAAAAACTGATGCTAAACAATAGGTGTTATATTTAAACTATTGGGTGACTGCGTACCGGCATTTAATGTTTTATGATGTTTTTTATTTAAAAAAAATATATTATAGTAAATGGATGTTTTAACATAATTTATGATTAGATTTAGATTTAGATTAGATTTCTATCTTAATTATAATATATATTTAAATAAAACTAACTTTCTATAAACTTAGAAATTAGTGATAAGTAAAACGTTGATTTTTTTATACAATCTAGTATAAGTATAAAATAATGATTTTTCTAATTTATTTGTTCATTATCCCATTTAAATTTCAAAAAATAAATAAATTTCGTTATTGGTTTTAAATGTTATACTTTTTCAAATTTCTTCTCTTATACTACAAAATGACAATTTCCCACAGACGCAATAAAGATAAACCCAATAATGTAATGAAGTTTTGATCAATTTCATTTTCCCAAACGATATTACATTGTTCTCCTCCAGCGCGTCGCCATTGGTGCCCTAATCGAAATTTACTTGAGCATTCAAATTATATTTCTTTTCATTTCACAAATTAAATTTGTTATAATATAGATATTGTATTATTTAGATATTCTTTTTTATTTTAATACAATGATAAATAATCTTCGCTAGGCCATAACGAAACTTTTCAACTGTTCACATATACTCAAAGGTATGGCTTGTTAAGTGCGCACAATTAAAAAAGTTAAATTAAATAAATATTTCTTTTTCTCTCATATGACAAGGTAAAGAAAAAAACTTAGTGCCAAAAAGTATCTTGACAAAAGGTTCTTTTTTTGTTTACCACCTAAATTTGAGCGCTGCGAAGCGGAACTTAACGCCGCGCTTTATATTATCGAAGCGGGAAATCGAAACTGAAATTAAGAATACCCTAATAATAAAAAGAAAAGTTTTTAAAATATTTTACAAAACAATCTTTATCCAAACTATTATCCTAATCCATAGATATTTATTTATATTATAACATTTGTTTCCAGGTCGTTGCCCGTCGTTCGGATCTCAAGCTCATAGTAACATCGGCGACAATGGACTCTTCAAAGTTTTCATCTTTCTTTGGGAATGTACCCACTTTCACTATTCCGGGAAGAACTTTCCCCGTGGAGACGTTCTACGCGAAAAACGTATGCGAAGATTATGTAGATGGTGCTGTAAAGCAGGTAAGTTATTATAGCTTTAGGAGTTTGTAAGCTTCACACCGTATCCTGCCCATAGTAGAGCAGGCAGAAGGAACCTGGGAAAATATTCAATATTTCATATTATTATACCACCACCTGGATACGTGGCAATCCACTACTGTGCGGTTTCGTAGGAACTTCCTTCCACGCGCTACGGAACTGCGGAATGGGCTACCCGCTGCAGTGTTTCCAGATCGATATGATATAGGTACCTTCAAAAAGCGCGTCTGTCTCCACCTTAAAGGCCGGCAACGCACCTGTAGCTCCTCTGGTGTTGCACGGGGTCGTGGGCTGCGGTAATCACTTACCATCAGGTGACAATGGATTCGATTTTTATTTAAATAATATATATATTTAGTATGGAGCTTTAGCAGAGAGAGCATAGTGCTAAGACAATCCGTCCTCCGTTTTCCACCCAATGTTCATACATTGTGTTCAGTCGAGTAGCGGTAAAATTTTGTAAAAACTGTAATGTCGCTAAATACTATGTTTACAAAAATGTTGTTTCTGACAACAATTTGTTTAAGTATAATAAATTCAGTTTCATTAGAATGTTGCGATGTCATGTAGATTATAAAATATCGTAGTCGAAGCAAATTAAATATTTATCTCGACAAATACTTAAAATTAATTTCACACCGAGGCCTACCTAGATAGCAGATGACTGTCTATCTTTAGAACTCTAATATTATGTCCTAAAACAACTTAGTTAAGATGGAAACTCCTGTAACCGCTATTTTAGATCTTTAGCAAGTCTTGCTCAAGTCAATGAACTGTACGGATTGCTTCGTAAAGCGTTTCATAAGTCAGTGCATAGTTCTATGTAGATTTGATTTATAGATATTGGTATTTAAAAAAAAAGATAATGGAATGAAGGTCGTCTGACTGTAAACGCAATGGATGTGGGTTCGATTCCAAGTTGGGCAATTATTTTTATTCTCGCTTCGCCACTCAACTCGGAGTGTTTTGATATTAAGACCGAAATAGGGAGACGTAGTGTCTTGACATTAGGTTACCTTGGCTAGGCGGGAATAAACATGAAGGTTTATTCCCGCCTAGCAAATTATTTTTACATTTTCAACATCTACTTACCGCAATGAGACAGTCTTAGCATGTAACACAAAGGACGTGCGTTCGACCGTAAGGTCGATCTTCAGTTTACTTTCATTTCCACGTCCTGTTAAAGTAAAACGCTGCGTTGGGTACCGTCATTCCTTCGTCATGCTTTGACTCTTAGAACCTAAAGAGAACTTAGAACGGAAACCTTAGAACGGACTGTTCTAATAATGAATTTTCTGTGCCTAATCGTGTCATAAAATCCGCTAACGATCTATAAAAACACGCTAACAGAAAAGTATTTAAAGAAGTATATACTGAAACTAATAAATTTTGTGTATTTGAAAAATTTGCAACATGTAAGCGAAGATCGCGCTTATATCTATTACAGTAGCAATTTAATTCACACGTTAGACCATTGAACTTTTGTCCGAAAACAGACGGTTGACCTTTATTTGGTAATCAAAATTATATTGTATCCACTACTGTGCGGTTTCGTAGGAACTTCCTTCCACGCGCCACGGAACTGTGGAATGGCCTACCCGCGGCAGTCTTTCCAGGTCGATATGACATGGGTACCTTCAAAAAGCGAGTCTATCTCCACCTTAAAGGCCGGCAACGCACCTGTAGCTCCTTTGGTGTTGCACGGAGTCGTAGGAGGTGTTAATCACTTACCATCAGGTGACCCGAACGCTCGTTTGCCTTGTGCTTTTCCAAAAATACATATATATGTTGTCACACAAAAAGACCTTGGTTGTGGCGCTGAGGTACAACTGAAAACGCAACAAATTGTGGGTTCGATTCCCACTCGTTCTGGTAACGAAGCAAAGCGCGGTGTTGAGTTCAAAGGAAAGTAGGGAACGGAAGTGTTTTATTGCGTAACGGCGTGTCTTGAATCTGGGTTCCCAGGTTCCCTCTGCATACCTGCTTTGTGCGGGAACACGTAGCAGGATAGCAGAGGGAAACTAGTGTCAACCCTTCATTCTTTTTTTTTAGCGGCGTAGTCGTTCAGTGTCGTCAACCTCTTCATACATGCCCGCTGGTGGTTCTCATGCTTTTTACGTGACCTTCTTTCAGTATCTTTGATATTGACCCCTACCACTCATACCACTCGCTTTTCCATCATAAATTTTTGCTATTCTTTCGTCACTCATTCATTTGACGTGCCCAAACCAGCTGAGCACATTCTTCTTCATTCTCACCGTAACATACTCGCTAGTACCTGCCATTCTGTGTATCTCTTTATTGCGGATTCGACCAGCTAAGCTGACTCCGCATATCCTACGAAGAGATCGCATCTCCACAGCATTCATCTTCCTTTCATTCTTCTTCTGTAATACCCACCTTTCGCTGCCGTATAACAGCGTCGGTACCAACACTGCATTGTGTACGGCCAAACGCGCAGTTGTGCTGACATTTCGCCGTCTCATCAATGCATCTAAGACTCCGTTAACCCTGTCACTGGCAGCATCCATCTCGTATCTTCTATCTCTAAAGTTGGAGTTTTATATCGCCTCCAATATTTTCAGACATTGCGTATTGCGTGACGGGACTTAACACCGCTAATTAATTATACATAGTAGCATTTCCTAACTGTTACTGGAAAACATTTTAACTATTTCTATGCATCTTAAACGAATACCTTCTCTCTTTATCCTATAAATTAACGAATGACATTAATTTATATGACAATAAGGAGAAAAGGTTGGGTTTAATAGCCCTATAAAGTGTACAAACATACCTACATATGTACGTAGATTGTAAAGTTAATTTGCGTAAATGGTAACGTTGATGTAGCCATTAGCAAATTGTTTTAATGTTTACAATTAGTCACTGTAATCTACAAAGGGAAAGTTCCGTTAATAGAATAGCTTTTGGACGACTTTTTTATTTCCAAAGCTAGACTCATATTACCAGGTTATCGTAACTCATATTACCAGGTTACAATGGAAATCGAGGGAAGCCCTCGAATCTTATAGGCATGTAGTAGGTATGTGCTATCTAATAAAAATCACATTAAAAAATAACTAATAAAACCACCAAAAAGAACTAAAAAATATCCGCATTGACACCGCTTCCAAAAATAGCCTAAATATTCCTTAATAGTAAATAGATACATAAGTATGTATAATTTCACTTAATAACTTTTTAATTTGTTTTACAATTTAGTTGATTTTAGTTGTTTCTAGTGAGGCTAGTCGTGGCGCAGGGGCACACAGTGCGACTGTAAAATCGACTGGTTGTGGGTTCGATCCCCATTCGACGAGAAGGTGAAATATTTATTTACATTTATATTTTCATTTCTTCGCTATGGTGTCAAAGGCAAAGAGCGGCGATGAGTTCCGCCACATGCAATGCATCCAGAACTCGGCGGAAAGTGGGGGACAGAGTGTCTTAAGACTAGATTCCCTCTGCCTACCCTATTGTGTGCGGGATACAGCGTGAAGTTGATTTTTTTTTTACAATTTAGTTTTTGTTTAAGTTTGTGCCTATAGTTTCGAAGTCGTTTTTATATGGGTAGTATTAAAGTAAATCTTTTTCAATAGGTTCAAACGCGAAACCTCTCTAAGAAAAAAAAAACTCCACTACGCAGAAAAATAAAAATTACTATAGATAATAGTCTTATAATTAGTTATATAATCCAATGCATTGTCTCGTAATTGCTAACATAATATAATATAATACATAATAAAGTTTACAATACACACGACGCACGTGTTACGTACATGACAGTTGACACGCGACAAGCATTCGTGGTTCACCGCTAACCGCGATATCGATCATATTTTTAGATTTTAACTAGATTTTTCTATGTCTTTATTTAGAAAATAATATGCAGTATAATTGAAGGTGTGTTAAAAAGGGGATATACACAAAGGTTGCAGGTTCGATTCCTATGGAGGAATGGGAGATTTAAAATATTATCGTTTTCCTTTTTGCTTAACTTTTTGAGTTCGACTATCGGACTTACCTCTCGGTGATTGTTTCGTACCAATTTCATGTTTGTAGGTGAAAAGATAGGAATATGACTTATAAAGGTTGACAAACTTAAATTTGCGGGTGTCGGCACTAATTTTGTATGAAATGTACAAAGACGTGTGTCGACGGGTACCCTGCCCTAGTACCCTATAGTTTTTAATTACGCGGCGATTTTCAGATAAAAGATTGAAAAAACTAACCAAGAACGCTCATAATTATCTTTGAATTGTCTTTATTTAGATTTTTTTTGTGCTCCAAGGGACTACAGAGATATTTGATAAAATTTTTATCTCGGTACTTCCACTCGATCTTGAAAAAATAGTTTTGATAGACGGACTGACGGACAAACTGGCGAATAAAATGATCCTATAAGGATTTTGTCTTTTGTTTTGAGCAGCACTAGGGTTCCGTATCTCAAAAGAAAAACAAGAGTCCCGCTTAGTCATTTCTTTCCCATAGGGTATTTCTATTGTAAGGTACTAAACCAGAAGAGAACTAAATAAGAGAACCAGAGAATAAGGAGTTCTATATAGTACCATAGATAAACTTCTATTTACATATATCTTGTCTTTGGTAGTGCAAATATGAGCACATGTTAGATAAGCTATCTGGGTAACTCCGTGTCGTGACGTCAAATTTATATAGTTATTAAGTACGTCTTCGCTTTCACTTACGCTCATGGACATTGATTAATCTTTAATGGCTTTTAAATTCATAGAAAAATATTAAAGTACGTTTGTACCAATCTTCCAAAGCGCGGCATTGTGTTCTTCTGTTCAATACGCAATGTCTCGAAAATTAGGATTAGGAAAGTGGAGAACTGGAGTGTCTTAACACTATATTCTCCCTTTGTCTAACCTGCTGTGTGCGGGATGCTGTATCCCGCACACAGCAGGTTAGGCTATAAAAACATATGTCACGAAATAACACGCAGTTACGGTGAAGTATTATTGGCAGCTTGAGTCAAGTTAAACAATATACAACTTATGATTCATTCAATATTCGGATTTACAGCGTGAAGCTAATTTTAGACAAGACAAATATTTTTTAATAAAATATATAAGGCCAGTCGTGGCGCAGGGGCACAAGGTGTGACTGTAAAACCGACTCGTTGTGGGTTCGATCCCCACTCGAGGAGATGAAATATTTACTAAAATTTATATTTCCATTTCTTCGCTTTGGTGTCGAAGACAAGCGCGGCGTTGAGTTCTGCCACTCAATACGCAATGCCTCCGAATTCGGCAGAAAGTGGGGAACGGAGTGTCTTAACACACTAGGTTCCCTCTGCCTACCCTGTAGCGTGCGGGATACAGCGTGAAGCTGAATAATAAAATAAAATATATAAAAAATAAAAATTTGCCACATCTCACAATTAAAAATTTGTCACAGCGTCACTTTTGGTCTCAAGGTTTGGGCTTAAGGGTGCGTTTCCACTCGGAAATGAAAATATTTCATATTCTCATTTCCTTAATCGAGTAAGGCAAGCGCGGCGTTTAATTATGTCACTCAACAGGCAATGCCTTCAGAATTTGGCGAAAAGTGTGCTACCTGCTGTGTGCGGAACACAGCGTAAAGCTAGAAAAAAAAATACCTCATCTTACAATAAGTCAGCGTGGAAAATCTACATGCCTCCTTTTATGCAAATATTTATTTTGCGATAGCAAATCGTAAAAGGAAAATTTTACTTGCTGAAGATGACATTGCTCATTATCATAAGGTCGTCAATTCGATTCCGGTTTTTAGCAAATATTTATACAGACTACGAGTGTACCTATATTATTAAAATAGCTGTGTTAGTAGCTGTGATGTTTATTACTAAATTGTCATATATTTGTTTCATTATTTTTATTTTCTCGTTTTGTTTCAATTAAACACAGCGTTGAGCTCCACGACACATTATGTAAAACGGAAAATTCTATCTTTTCCCGTTCACAGTAGGTGTTTCAAGAAATCCTGACTTATTGCTGCCCTACACTCCTTGCATGCCAAATTGTATTATAACTAGTGCTGTAGCTTCGTCTGTACCTTATATGTCAATCATTAGTAAAGCAACTCCACACTGTCTAACAGATTTTTTTTCAAGCTTCACGCTGTATCCCGCATATAGCAGGGCCGCATTGCGTGTTGAGTGGCGGTGAATTCAACGCCGCGCTTTGCGTAGTTACCAAGGCGGTGAAATGAAAACAATAAATAATACATTCCTCCGAATAGGACTCGAACCCACGACCGTCGTGTTTATAGTCACACGCTTGTACTATTAAATAAATAAACATGCGTTAGAAAGAGAATGGAAGACACTATCGTCTCGTATTCAGTTAGTTGCGCATCTCACCACTGCGCCCCAATGGTGTCTTTAACAAACTAAATAATTATTTATATTACAGGCGTTACAGATTCATCTCCAGCCAGACGACGGCGACATTTTGATTTTCATGCCGGGGCAAGAGGATATTGAAGTCACCTGTGAGGTAAATATACTCTTGTTTATATAATATGTCCCATTATCAAATAGATAATATACGTGGGTTTTTACTAGATTTTTTATATTGGTAGTGTATACAAAATATATTTGAATATACAAAAGGATTCAGGATTGAAAAGAAATTTGCATTGTTGTTGTTGTTGTTTTGAATGTTTTTTATGTGAAAAATAGCTAAGCGATCGATGGCGGAGAATGAAACGGTTTGTCGATTGGTTCTACCTGATTAGTCTTCAAAAGAGAATAAATAAAGTGTTTACGATTTCTTAACTTAATAATGCTGTTTTCTCATCGTATCATTTTAATACCACACATTTTTTAATTAAATCAAAAAAAAATATTATACTTTGAACGGAGTACCTAAAGAATTAAGCCCATTACTAGTACAAGAAGTTAGACATTTTTCATATTTACTATTAAAGAATATGGAATATGCTATAATATATTTTTCTATTAATTATTAAACAGAATCAGTTATTTGAATATACTTAGAAACCAATCATTACTTTAGTAACATTTTTGTTTTCAGGTATTAACAGAACGCCTAGGCGACCTAGACTCGGCGCCGCCTCTCACAGTGTTGCCCATATATTCGCAGTTGCCAGCGGATTTGCAAGCGAAGATATTTCAGCGAGCGCCGCCGGGGCAGAGGAAATGTATTGTCGCCACTAATATTGCTGGTATGGAATTTTGTTTACATTTAGGTTAATGGGGAACGGAGTGTCGTGACACTGGATTCTTGGTGCCTACCCTACTATATGCGGAATCCAACATGAGTTATAAATAATTATATTTTATTGTGTAGATATAATATAGGTCGTATTAGTCAAGACGTGAAGAAGTTACGCTTTTCCTTGCAAGCTAGAAACAAAGTAGCTAGTAACAAAACATTCTGTTCTCCACCCAACGCCAAAATTCATAACGTTGACGGAACTCAATGACGCACTTTCTCATACTTGGGCTGTGAATGTATTATTTCTTCAAGTGGAAGTCGAACCCATTATCATAACGTTTGCAACTAAAGTAGGTAGCTCGCTAGCATCTTATTTTAAAAAGTATATATATGCTTATTCATTTTTGCTTATTTAATGAATACTATCAACCATTGACTTCATTAGAGTTTATGATGAAAACTTCACTTTGGTTTGATATTTCCTCGCATAAATAAGATTTATTTTATTTTTCAGAAACCTCTCTAACTGTGGACGGTATAATGTACGTGATAGACTGTGGCTACTGTAAGCTGAAGGTATACAATCCCAGGATCGGTATGGATGCTCTACAAGTATGTAACGTTTATTTATATAGTAACTAGCTGCCCGAAAGTTAACGTGAATTACAAAAGGTAAAATTCCGCTTTCCCGGTCCTATAAGAATTTTGAGAAATTCTCTCTTGGTGTTCCCCTATACTCCCAAAGGACCATGAGATCATGCTGTATGTCATGTTTCTACGCTGCGTAGTTTTGTCTTTGCGCTGTTTGTCAGAAATAAACGCGACAGTTGTGGGTTAGATTCCCACTCGGAGAAATGAATGTAGTGTAGTAATGGTTACATTAAGCTCCTCATAACATTTTAAAAATAAGCGCAGCATAGAGAACGGATTGTATTAACATTAGGTTCCCTCTGCCTACTCTGCTATGATGGAAAACCGTAAAGCTGCATTTTTTATTCTTAATTTAATTATTTTTATACTTATATAATTTATCAACATTTCAAAACATATTTTAGATAGTACAATTAATTATTTTGTCCTGGTACGATCAATTATAATTATTTTCTCCTTAAAAAAACAGATTTACCCGGTAAGTCAAGCAAATGCTCGTCAAAGAGCAGGCAGAGCTGGAAGGACTGGTCCTGGTAAAGCCTTCTGTCTCTACACTCAAAGGCAATTCCAGCAGGAACTGTTGGCGGCCACCGTGCCGGAAATACAGAGAACTAACTTAGCTAATACTGTATTGTTGTTGAAATCTTTGGGAGTCGAAGATTTGCTGGCTTTCCATTTTATGGATCCGCCCCCACAGGTGAGATAATATTTGTGTTTTTGTTTAATTAATTGTATATTAAATTTGATAATCTCTTTTTAATTTTCTAATATTTTTTAGACGCATGAAGTAAAAACTCGCTTTACAACTCGCATAAGGCGAAGCCCATTTAAAAATATTATGTGTTATATATTGATTATATTTTTTATTCTGGTTTTCTGTACTGTTAGACTTTAGTCTAGTCTAACCACTGTACTACAATATTATAAAATGTCTTTGAAACTTTAGTTACATTATTGTATTTTATTTATTGACGTAGGATTGTTTTAATATAATTTTTTACTGTTTAAATATTACGATAACGATTATCCTATTAAAATCAGTAGTTATTTTGAATTGAAAGTTTATTTTAATTCGGTAATTTTTCGGAAATTGGGGAATGGGATCTTATCTTATCTTAATAGGAACGGAGTGTCTTAACACTCTCTCTATCTATCCTGCTATGTGCAGGATACAGCGTGAAGCTTAAAAAAAGCAGGTTTCTTTTAACTTTACTTCGTCATTTGGTTAATACCATTATCATAATGCCAAACCTAAATATACCAATTTCTTTAAACAGGATACAATCTTAAATTCAATGTACCAATTATGGATATTAGGCGCGTTAGACGGCACGGGCGCCCTGACTCCGTTAGGGAGGCAGATGGCGGAGTTCCCCTTGGACCCTCCGCAGTGCCACATGCTGATCGTGTCTGCGGAGATGGGCTGCAGCGCCGAAGTGCTTATTATCGGTGAGTTGAAACATTTTATTTTATATAATATAATATTCCCAGTCGACGCGCAGAGACATAAACGTGTGACTGTTGCGAAACGCGATGGATTGTGGGTTCGATTATCACTCAAGGAAATTAAATATTTAATATTTTCATTTTCTTCGCTCTGGTTTCGAAGCAAAGCGCCACGTTGCGTTCCGCCACTCAACACGCAATGCCTCGAAAAATAACGAAACGGAGTGTTTTATCGTTCTCTCTGCCTATCCTGCTGTGTGCGGGATATAGCGTGATACTAAAAGGAAAAATATCCTTGTATAAATTAATAATAAATTATAGATTTTTTTAATTGATCTTTTTTTTGTTTTCTAGTATCAATGTTGTCAGTGCCGTCAGTGTTTTATCGTCCTCAAGGCAGAGAAGAGGAAGCTGATTCTGTCAAAGAAAAGTTCCAAGTGCCGGAGTCCGATCATCTCACATTGTTACATCTCTTTAACCAGTGGAAAGCCAATAAGTACGTAGATTTTTATTATTTATTGTATTTTATTGCATATATATCCATTTTATGATATAAATGATTTTATGATATAAATTTATTGTTGTTGTTTTGAATTAATTTGGAGGATTGCACAATAATTGTAACTACAGAACAAATTGATGCGTACGATATACGTTGCCATAGCAACGTGTATGTCACTTTATGGAATAGTGTATATGGCTAAACACATAGTCTTTGTTATGTTTATTTTATTAATTTTATGTATTTTTTATACATTATTTTGAAAAAAATATTAGCTTTTTGCACTCCTTTTCTATATGAAATATAACTGTGCCAAATTTAGGTACAAGAATTACAAATTTGATTTTTATTTTATTTCATATTATAGCACATATCAATTTTTGAAATAGTAAAAATCTTCTACATTTATTTTTTTTTTATTTAAAAATCTTCAGATTTATGTGATTTATTTTATTACAGATAATACAGAAGATTTTTAAAAATTCGAAAACGTCAACTATGACGAAAAAATTATTTTTAAAAATGTTTTTGATTTCCCCTGATAATTCTGCTGATATATGAAGCATATTCTGTTAGCAGATTTACACTCTAAACCCCCGATATGTAAAATATAGTATAGCTTTGTGTCGACTTAATGTATTATCTTAAGAAAAAAGTTTATTTGTTCTTTATACTTCTCCTGTGTATAGAGAAGTTTGAACCCACGTTACTCGCCGTCGTTTTAAACATTCTTTTCAATGCGTTCAAATACGAAAATAAAAATATAATTAAATTTTAACCTTTCCTTTGACTTTGAAATTACTATCAATATCTAGTATGAAAAGAACTAATTATATGAATACAATATAATACATTTAAAAGATATTACAACAAAAGCAATTAAAACACAAAAAATAAATGAGCAAAAGTCACGATTTAGTATTAAATAATAATTGTTAGCCGTTTTTTTATGTACTTGTGGTTCATAAACTTATAATATTAAAGACACATGCTAGATAAAACTATTTTGAGAGTCGTTTTTCTCCAAAGTGGTTACGCAAAGCAGTGTTAGGTCTCTCGAAGAAACTGGATGGCAAGTCGACAATGTTGTGTTTTAGATTTCCTTGTCTTATTCTCAAATCAGAGGAGAATGGAGATGCATGAATATTTCAATTAATAAAACTAGTCAAGTGCGAGTCGGTTTCGCCCACCGAGGCTTCAATACCAATTTTGTGATTGTAAGTCAACAGGATCATGACTTTTAAAAGTTGACTTCTAGAAGATTGCAGGCGTAATGATTTCGTTCTATGATATACCTGGTTTCTGATAACGCGGCTAATTTAATATATAATGGAGAAACGTTATATATTTAATATATAATGGAGAAACGTACATAATAAGTTAAACTTAACACGATCTTGTTATAAATGATCTTGACGCAGAGACGCTTGAGATGCAATGAACATACAGACAGACAGACGGACCACGGACGGACATTGAAGCGGACGACTCCGCCGAAACTTTACGTCGTTACCAGAGCACTGCGTCTGCGCCACGACGGCCTCAGCCTGATTTATAATTTTAAAAATATATTTCAATGTTTGTATAGTTTTTTTTTACCTAACTAATCTGATATTTTTCCAGCTATTCTAGCACGTGGTGCACGGAACACTTCGTCCACGGGAAGGCGATGCGTAAAGTGCGCGAAGTGAGGCAACAACTGCGGGACATATTGCAACAGCAGCGCCTGCCGCTGGTGTCGTGCGGCACCGACTGGGACACCGTCAGGAAGTGCATCTGCTCCGGTGAGTGTCGCGACATGTTTAAACAGCAACTACAATTTACTAATAATGTAAAATATATATAACCATTGCGCTTATAGATAAATTTAGATAAGATCTTAGGGATATAGCTTCAACAATTTACAGATCATTTTATTTCAATTTAACTAAGTAGCTTTTCGATCAATTCTAGGGTATTTCACCAAATATCACAGATCTTTTTCCCTTTTCTAGCATATTTCCAACAAGCAGCCCGCCTCAAGGGCATCGGGGAGTACGTGAACTGTCGTACAGGCATGCCTTGCCACCTCCACCCCACCTCTGCGCTGTTCGGTCTCGGGAACTCCCCCGATTACGTAGTGTATCACGAATTGATGATGACCAGCAAGGAGTACATGCACTGCGTGACAGCGGTCGATGGACGATGGTTGGCTGAATTGGGTCCCATGTTCTTTTCCGTTAAGGAGACTGGCAAGTGAGTGATATTTTTTGGTTTTATTAACTTGTGGATTTTTTTTCTTTACTTTCTTTACTATGTAATTATAAGCTTGCAAGTTTTTAATATATAAAGTATAAACACAATGTAGGTGCATTTTTATTTCATTAGAAATTAGGGTTATAATATTCATGAGATTAATATCTCTATGTATTTCCAATATGTATGTTATATATTTTAGTCACCTCTTTTAGTACACTATTTTTTTTCTATTATATATAATTGTGAAGTTTTTTTAAAGTATAATAATAATAAATAGTTTCAACATAAACAAAATATTGAAAAAAATATATAATTTACATATGAAGAACGGTTGTTACTGCCTACGCTGCTCAATGCATATATGTATAACCAAATATTTTTTCCTTGGTTAGAACGAATCGCGACAAACGTAAGGAAGCAGCAGTTCACCTACAACGTATGGAGGAAGAGATGAAACAAGCGCAAATCAAAATGGCGGAAGAGAGGAAAAAGAAGGATCAAGACATTCCCGTGAAACAGGAAATAGCGACTCCCGGACTTGCGACCCCTCGACGGACCCCACACAGGCTTGGACTATAGATCCTTAGGACTCGTCCCTTACGTGTATTTGGACTATAATGCTTTGATATGCAGCAAACCCTTTATTCATTTTCTTATTTTTTATAACGTCTACACCAACTTCTTTCATATTTGGGGTTTATATTTTTAATTGAAACATTTCATTCCTTTTTGGAAACATTTGTATAAGACATTCTCATAGATTTCACTTTTGGAGCCTTCGACTCCCCTATATTTAAATTATTAAGAGGATGTATGTTTTTATCTCCGATATACGCTTTTAGTATAAACCCAATGAAAGTTAAGATTTCGTTTTCCAAAATACATTTTCCAAAACCCTAATTACCCCACTCTACGATCATTTACTAAGAAATGTCTTCAAATTCAAATATATGATAAATTCCTAATTTTACTTCATTTCCTTACAAGTAATCCTTCTATTATTATGTAACCCATTTAACTTTATTTTGTAAAACCAACTTGTCTAAAAGATATCTGGATTCGAGAATAGCCAATAGCATTTAGTAATTTTCTTTATAATAATAAAAATTTTTTTTTACATATGTATGATTTTCTTTTTTCCCACCGAATTATTTTGGATTATATGACTAGTAAAGAATTATTTGAATCTTTTCATATATTTAAATTGTAATAATTGAAAATGTCAATAATTCTTATACACACAATTATATTTTAACTTTACAATAAAAAAAATAAATGCGACTAAGAAAAGATAAATAAATTATATAATAATTTTCTTTTATATAATAAATTAACCTTTATATATAAGCCAAGGGAATGAAAATATTAAGTATTTAATATAAAAAAATCTTTCGAATAGGAATCGAACCCACAATCATTACTTTGAATGTCAGAAATTTCGTCACGTCTACGGAGAAACAACGCCATATTTTTTAGCTTAAACTGTACGATAGTTAATGTCTAAATAAACTAACTATATAAAAGTCTCTTCGATATATTTAAAAGTTACTCTGACATAGTTTATTGATTCTTATTTTTTACTCTTAGATTTTTCATTAAAAAAAATTGCGGGATTTAAACCTCAAGGAAACGCTTCTCTTGAAACTACGTCGAAATTCTTATATGCTTGTTAAAATTTAATTGTTGTTAAAAAAAAATTGGGACCAATCATGGCGCATGAGCACAAATGTATGACTGTGGTTTTGTTTCGATCCCCACTCGAGAAAATTAAATATTAGTTGATATTTTTATTTTCATGTCTTTGCTCTAGTGTCGAGGCAAAGCGCGTTTAGTTCCGCCGCTCAACACGCAATGCCTCCAGAATTCGCCGGAAAATGGCGAGTGTTTTAACACTAGGTTCCCTCTTACTACCCTGTTTCGTGCGGGATACAGTGTAAAGCTGTTTTTTTTTTATATTAGGACCTTTATTATTTTTTAATATTATGTTTTTTTTTTGTTTAAAAAAATATTTAAAATATAATGCTTACAATGACATTACTCAAAGTATTGTCCATCATTAGAGACCACTTTCTCCCATCTCTCTGGTAGCAATTGAATCCCCCGTCGGAAAAATGACTCATCTTTCGAGGCAATCCAGGAATCAAGCCNTATATATATATATATATATATATATATATATATATATATATATATATATATATATATATATATATATATATATATATATATATATATATATATATATATATATATATATATATATATATATATATATATATATATATATATATATATATATATATATATATATATATATATATATATATATATATATATATATATATATATATATATATATATATATATATATATATATATATATATATATATATATATATATATATATATATATATATATATATATATATATATATATATATATATATATATATATATATATATATATATATATATATATATATATATATATATATATATATATATATATATATATATATATATATATATATATATATATATATATATATATATATATATATATATATATATATATATATATATATATATATATATATATATATATATATATATATATATATATATATATATATATATATATATATATATATATATATATATATATATATATATATATATATATATATATATATATATATATATATATATATATATATATATATATATATATATATATATATATATATATATATATATATATATATATATATATATATATATATATATATATATATATATATATATATATATATATATATATATATATATATATATATATATATATATATATATATATATATATATATATATATATATATATATATATATATATATATATATATATATATATATATATATATATATATATATATATATATATATATATATATATATATATATATATATATATATATATATATATATATATATATATATATATATATATATATATATATATATATATATATATATATATATATATATATATATATATATATATATATATATATATATATATATATATATATATATATATATATATATATATATATATATATATATATATATATATATATATATATATATATATATATATATATATATATATATATATATATATATATATATATATATATATATATATATATATATATATATATATATATATATATATATATATATATATATATATATATATATATATATATATATATATATATATATATATATATATATATATATATATATATATATATATATATATATATATATATATATATATATATATATATATATATATATATATATATATATATATATATATATATATATATATATATATATATATATATATATATATATATATATATATATATATATATATATATATATATATATATATATATATATATATATATATATATATATATATATCATATAATTTCTTTCTTTCATATGTCATATATGACAGTAAATTAAAAACTGTATTACAATTTTTCTTTACCATTTCTCAAGAACTACCAAAAAATGGTAAAATTAAAAACAAGACGATAAAAATATATACATTGTATTAAAAAAGATTATGTATTATAATAAAACAAACTCTAAATAGATAATATAATATAATACAATACAGACTTAAAATTGTTTAATAAAAATTAAAATGAACTAAAAAAAACACAATTTATGTTTAAAATTCAATCTCAAGGATTCATAAAAAATCATTTATAATTTAAGAAAAAAGTACAATTACATATAACTCGAATATATATTTTTATAATTAGAACGAAAAAATATTGAAAAAATCTCTACCCCATATTTAAACCATACAATTTTAATATTTTGTTTGCAAAAATTACACACAAAAAAACGAAAATCAATACAGACAACATATTTAAATAATCTACGCCATATTTAAACCATGTTTCTATATCGTCTTTGTATCGCTTTAGCTATTATTAAAGCTTTCCTTATGAAAAGCTCATTTGTCGAAGAAAAGTGCAATTAAAATTTTTATATTTAAAATAAATTACAAGAGAAAATGAAAAAATAAAAATCAATACATATAATACACTGAAAAATACGAGTATATGACATATTTCCATTTTCTATATATCTCTCTTGAACAGTACGATTAGGTTTCTTTTTTTTTTTGGAAAAAAAATACATTAAAAAAACAATACAGATTACATATAATATATAAAAATGTCTACGCCATATTTAAACCATGTTTCTCTATATACCTTTGTCTCGCTTCGGCTATCATTTGAGCTTTCCTCTCTTGGAAGCTCATTTGTCTTTCTTTGGCCGTTTTCGGGAAAGTACCTGTAGGTATCGGTGTTATGTATTTAGGTTGGGCTTTGGACGTGGAGGGTTGCGGTTCGACGACCGCTTCGGGCAAATTCTCAGGTGTATACGGCGTGAGGCCTTCGAGGAAGTTCGTTATTGTTATGTCGACGCTGCGGGTTTTTTCTGTAACAAATTGCAAATATTGATTTACTACGTAATTTACAATTTTATGTTATGCTCGTATATCTATTAATAATAGAATATATTCAATATTTTAGGGTACCTTGCCAATAGTACATGTTTTTGTTCATATTAGAAAGTACACTATTATTTTACATTTTTTTTTAATTTCGCGCTCTATCTCGCACATAGCGGGGTAGGCAGAGGTAACCTGGTGTAAAAACACTCAGTTCCCATTAAGACACTTTCCGTCGAATTTTGTAGGCATTGCATATCGAGTGGGTACTATCATAATGTATGAAGTTTGTTAAATTAAAATAACCTTACGCAGCAGCAAGGGAGGCAGAGGGAACTTAGTGTTAGGACACTCAGTTTTCCTAGCACAAAATTATTTTTCGAGACATGGATTTGTTACCAAGCGGGAGCAACGAATCCAAATTTTACAGCCAAGCTACGGCGGCCCCAAAAGAAGTTTGTTAACAAAAACAATTAATTAAAAATTAAATATATTTTATTTATCTCTCTTTCTCTCTTTTATTAAATTATATTATAACAAAACGGTAACAGGTCCAATTTCCCATTATAAAAATATCAAAAATAAATCAATAAAAACATTTAAAAAACAAAAAATCCATTTTAGAAAACAAAAATATAATACAAACTTAAACACAATGTTGACGACATAGCTTGATGAGATCAAGAGTCGCGGGTTCAACGCCCTCTATGTTCAAATTTATATAAAAATAAAAAAAATTAGCTTCACGCTGTATCCCGCACACAGCAGGGTAGGCAGAGGGAACCTAGTGTTAAAGTACTCCGTTCCCCACTTTCTGCCGAATTCTGGAGGCATTGCGTGTTGAGTGGCAGAACTCAACGCCGCGCTTAACCTCGACACCAGAGCGAAGAAATGCATAAAATAAATTTAAGTAAATATTTCATCTCTTCGAGTGGGATCGAACCCACAACCAGTCGGTTTTGCAGTCACACTTCGTGCCGCTGCGCCACGACCGGCCTCAAATTTATATATTTTTAATAATAAGAATAATAAAAACACATATTTACCGAGTTCTTTTAAAATATCCTTCAAAGGCACTCTAGGTAATATTTCTTTGACGTGGTTAGCTCTCTTCATTAGTTCACTTTGCCTTTGGTTTCTCCTTCGGATACGGGGGCCTTTGTTCACATCCTCCCACGTGAAATCTGTTAATTCTGCCTGTAAATCAATACATCTATAAATATATATAAATAATATCGTGGCGCAGTGGTACACCGTATAACTGTAGACGCGACAGTTGTGGGTTCGATTCCAACTCCTTCCCCTAGAAAACTTTTTGTTCATAAAAAGATAGAATACTGATAATTAGCATGACGATAGATTTTGAGAAACTATTTTATAATGTTAAGAAATATATTATAATCACAAAGAATATAACATTTTAGCAGCAAATAAATAAAAAGTAATTCAAAAAATATATTTTATTTTTAAAAGTTTAAAAATCGTGGCGACGCTTGTGACGTCAATTCTGAGTAATCTATCAATGCCATTATATACAAAACGTGAAAAGCAATTCGTTTGTTTACCAAGTTTTTTTTCGAATAGACTTTATTGCTGTTAACCTGGACTGGTCTTGACAGCGTCGCCCTTGAAATGGAAGCTCGTGAAGAATTTACCAAGGCTTGACATAAATAGTTCTGACTAGTGTTAGGTTTTGTAAAAAAGAGGGTTGCTGATAAATAAATAATGGTATAAAATCGACCAGTGCTAGGTCTTATACAAAAAAGGAGGGTAGTTAATAAATAAATAATATATAAAAGCGGTACATATCGTATTGGAGATTCATTCCCGTAACGGCATCGAGGCTGGATAAAGTACCACTGGTGAAGAAATAAATTGGAGGAGTTCATAAGAAAAGTGAGTGTTTATTGTTTTATTATATTTCAGAAGTGGGTATGTAACTCTGTAAAAATATATTTGATGAATTTTACTTGTATTTTTGTTTTGTTTTACTGTATATATAATCATAATTCGTGAAACATTTGGTCAGGGCTACTCTCTGACAATGTGACGCGTAAAATGATTATGTATTGAAATAATTTTAATAAACGAATAGACAATTTTCCAAGCAATTTCAAAGTAACTTAGCCTGTGAGACGCGTGGTTAGGGCTACTCTCTGGCCGTGTAACACAGGCTAGGCAGAGATTGTTTTGTAAATGTAGCATACTTTTTGTATTTATATTTTTGTTGGAATACCTGCTGATATATTATTAATAATAAGTTATTAAATAATTTGAATAAATCTATTTTTATGTAAGCTCAATTAAAAATTATATCTATTTGCAAAATATTAGATTTTATCATGACAAATATTAGATTATTTTTTAGACTACCCTACTCTACCTACCCTCTTGTTATTTATTCATTCCATTATTCCATCTTTATTATAATTTCCTACACATATATTATTTAATTATAAAACTAATTTATGTCAATGCATGTTATGTTCATGTTCGAGATGCAACGAGGAGGCAGATCAGCAGAGCAACGGTGCCTGGTCACACCAGAGCGCCAGGGGCGCGAAAGTCGCAGTCACAGCACTAGCAGCCGGCGTAGCCTACACGCTGCTGAAGGTGTTGGCGATCGTCGCTCCAGGGGTACTGCAGATGGAGATTGCAGGGAGCGAAGCCCACTGCTAGGCACCATCGCCGGCGGCACGCGCTTTCAACGCAGCGGCCAACAGGGTTCGTGCAGTCCTACGCAGGCCGCTGACTACGGGCAGCAACCGCAACGATCAAGTCGTAGCCGCCACCCAACCAGTGAACATCGTAAGAGTGGGGCTTCATTGTCACGAAAACGTAGGTCAGAAAATCCAACTTATACTCTAAAGGATGTTGTACAAATTATAAGTTCTCTCAAACCTCAGCCGGTTAGCTTAGCAGCTACGCATTCTAGTAATATCAATCACAAAAATATTCTACCAGAGATCCTCAAAAAATCAACGTATAGACATTTGGTTAAAAAAAATTAATGAATGTGCAATAGTGTACGGGTGGGATGACAAGACTATAATTCACTTTGCTATGCAAAACCTCCAAGGACTTGCTAAAACTTGGTATGAAAGCTTAAACTCCATTTTATTTAGTTGGCCTGAGTGGCAAGATAAATTATTGAATGCATTTCCATTTGAATCAAATTATGGCAAGTCGTTGGAGGATATGCTTAGAAGAAAAAGTAGATATAATGAGCCCCTAGAGGTATATTATTATGAAAAAATATGTTTATTAAACCAATGTGATATAAATGGTAAAAAAAGCGGTAGACTGTATAATATATGGACTAAGTGACAAAACTATTAGATCTAGTGCAAATGCGTTGAGATGTACTGAGCCTGACCAATTACTACCGTTTCTTATGACTTGCAAAGACGAAACAAAACATTTTTTTGAACGGACAATTTATAGAAATAAATTTAATTCTGACAATAATTTCAAGAACTCGCGATTAGATTTCAAAGGTACTGACAATTCTAGCGTACTACAAAATAATTTTTACTGTTTTAATTGTAAAGAGAAGGGTCATCCGTTTATGAGGTGTTTGAAACCGCTTATTCAGTGCAAAATTTGTAACGAATTAGGTCATAAAACTGAAAATTGCAAAAAAACCGTGTCTTCCAATACAATAAATACAAATGTGCCAAAAACAATGCGTATATCGAACTCTAACTTTCAATCAAAATTCATAAAAAATGGACTAATAAATAATTCGCCGGTAAAAGTGTTTGTAGACTTCGGTAGTGATGTCACTTTGATTAGGGAGACTTTATGTTCTAAACTAAATTTAAATCGAGATATGGATTCTACGCCTCTTAGGGGTTTTGGCAATGAAATTGTTATTTCAAACGATAAAGTCAAAGTTTCACTAACTATTGACGGAGTTAGCGCGACAGTAATTTGTCATGTAGTTAAAAATGAATATTTAGATTTACCAGTATTAGTTGGGCAAACATTCACTGAGCAACCACATATTGAAGTATATAAGAGTGCCAACGAGTTAAAATTTTATGACACTACAAATGAGCTTCCGTTTTCGCAAGAATCTATAGACGAAAATATAACATTTGACATAACTACTCTTACCTATGTTAACGTATATGGTCCGATTACTTTGCGAGGTTATGTTAGTACTGATTCTGATGTACTTATTATGATTCAACACCATGTCATAGGCAAACCTNCAACCACATATTGAAGTATAGTGCCAACGAGTTAAAATTTTATGACACTACAAATGAGCTTCCGTTTTCGCAAGAATCTTTAGACGAAAATATAACATTTGACATAACTACTCTTACCTATGTTAACGTATATGGTCCGATTACTTTGCGAGGTTATGTTAGTACTGATTCTGATGTACTTATTATGATTCAACACCATGTCATAGGCAAACCTGCGTATCAACTGTGTATCAAAGTGTAGTAGGGGGCGTATACCAAGTTAAGAATAATATTGTCAATATTCTTATGTTTCCCATACATGGCGTTAGTATTCTACGGGAGAATATAATTATAAGTCGGGGTGCTAAAATCCACTATGTAAAATTAGTAAATAATGATAACTTGGAAAAATGGTCGTCTATAGATTTTAGTAATATTAACCTAAATCAATCGATAAATAACACGCAAAAACGCAAGTTATTTGATGTTTTACAAAAATATAGTCATTGTTTTGCCTCAAATATGAAAGAATTAGGGTGTACAAGCGTAACAGAAATGGAAATAGACCTTAAAGATTATAAACCAATAGTATATAGGCCATATAGACTATCTCATACAGAGAGGGAACAGGTCAGGGTAATGATACAAGAAATGCTAGATGCTGAAATTATAAGGGAATCTATATCTGAATATTCCAGTCCTATTATTTCAGTTCAGAAAAAAGATGATAAAGCTAGAATGTGTGTAGATTATAGACTTTTGAATTCAATCACGGTAAAAGAACGCTATCCGATGCCAATAATTGAGGATGAAATAGCAAGATTGTCCGGGCAATCTTATTTCATAACATTAGATATGTCTTCAGGTTATTATCAAGTCCCTATCTCGGAAAAGTCTAAACGGTTCACTTCATTTGTTACCCCGGACGGTCAATATGAATTTAATCGTATGCCATTTGGATTAGCTAACGCTCCTGCGGTATTTCAGCGCATGATGAATAAAATTTTAGGATCAATTAGATTTAGTCAAGCTACCGTATATATGGATGATATTTTGATTTATGGCAAGGGCGTAGACGAATGTTTGGATAGACTAACTAATGTTTTAAAATGCATTGAAAAAGCGAATTTAAAATTAAATTTTTCAAAATGTGAATTCTTAAACGAAACGATAAACTACTTAGGATATGAAATTAGTGCTACAGGTATCAGACCTGGAAGTAAAAAAATACAGTGTGTTTTAGATTTCCCTCGACCCCTCAATATTCACTCGCTACGTCAATTTCTAGGTCTTGTAGGTTATTTTAGAAAATTTATTAAAACTTTTGCAGTTATAGCACATCCATTAAATAAATTATTGAGAACAGGTGAAAATTGGAAATGGTTAGAAGAACAAGAAAATTCGTTTCAAAATCTTAAAAAAATTCTAGTTGATAGACCTGTATTGACTATATATAACCCCTTAGCTGAGATAGAATTACATACCGACGCCAGTAGAACAGGTATAGGTGGTATGTTAGTGCAACGTTTGAAATCTGATGAACCTTTTAGACCAGTTGCTTATTACAGCCGGCAAACTTCTCCCGAAGAGAGAAACTTTCATGCATACGAGCTTGAGACTTTAGCTGTAGTGTGCTCATTAAGGAAATTTAGGGTTTATCTGCTAGGACGTGTATTCAAAATAATAACGGATTGCAGTGCTTTGCGCTCAACGTTTACAAAACGGGATTTAATTCCACGAATCGCTCGTTGGTGGCTTCTTTTACAGGAATTTCAATGTAACGTCGAGTATAGACCAGGCTCCAAAATGCAACATGTAGATGCTTTATCGCGAAATCCGGTTATCATTAATGACGAAACTGTTTTAGATCAATATCCTAAAATTATGTCGATAAATAAAGATGATTGGTTACAGACTTTACAATTAGGCGACTCAGAATTAAATAGAATCCGTGATATACTCATAACTGATTTAGATAATAATGGATTAAATTATTTAAAAGCTAATTACATCATTAAAGATAACAGATTGTATAGGTATTTAAATGGTGATAAAAGTAAATTACGGTGGGTAGTACCTAAAGGGGCGAGATGGCAAATTTGTCGCCTTAATCACGATGAAATCGGTCATTTTGGGGTAGAAAAGACTCTAAAACGTATACAAGAACTTTACTGGTTCCCTAAAATGTCGAGATTTGTAAAAAAGTATGTTCAAGCATGTATAGAGTGTGCATATTCCAAGAAAGATTTTTGTAAACAAGGCTATTTACATCCAATTACAAAAATAGAAATACCTTTCCATACTGTACACATTGACCACTTGGGGCCATTTGTTAAATCAAAAAGAGGATATTCTTATTTGTTAATTGTTATAGACGCGTTCACAAAATTTATATTTATTAGACCAATACGTAATACCAAATCGACGACCACTATTAAAGAATTAAACGATATATTTTATACGTTTCGTAATCCTGATCGACTAATCAGCGATCGCGGAACATGTTTCACGTCAAATATTTTTAAACGATTTTGTCTCGATAAAGGAATTAAGCACATACTTAACGCTGTTGCTAGCCCAAGATCTAATGGGCAAGTTGAAAGATATAACCGTACAATACTGAACTCTTTAACCGCTCAAAATTTGAATAAAAATGAAAAAGACTGGGATAATGAAATTGGTAAAATTCAATGGGGATTAAATAATACGAATCAAAAGACTATTGGTAAAACACCGGCGGAAGTTTTATTCGGAACTTGTATGAAAGCGGAGATCGATCGAAAAATCGCGTCTCTGCTCGCATGTACAAAGAAGGTGAATTAGTTAAAATTACTAAAGTTAACTTTAATAACGATGGTAAAAGCAAAAAGCTCCTACCATCGTACATAGGGCCCTATAAAGTCGTTGAAGTGCTAGGAAATGATCGTTATAGGCTGGCAGCCATACCCGGACTTACAGGAAGTAAAAATAAGCGTAAAACAACCGTAGCCGCTGATCGAATGTCACCGTGGGTTCATATAGCTGCTTTAGAAGTAAATAATGACAAAACAGACAATGACAGTAATACTGATGATTATGACACTGATGAGTAATTTTGATAAAGTACTATAAAATGTATCTAGAATATTTCTTATATAAATTATGAATTATTGAACCGGTCAATTGAAATTTTTTTTTGCATTTTTTTTATTTAATCATTAAAACTGTACTAGAAGTAATACATGTATGATGACATGGTCACGTTTCATAAACATTTAATGTTAATATGGAGATGATTGTATTAAAATAATTGTTTCAAAAGTTAATATATTGTGAAAATACATTAGTGAATAAGTGCTTAATTTATAATAATTATAATTGATTCAAAGTTTATGAGTAAGTGTAAATATATATTTATAAAATAAGTTGATGTTACTGATATACGTGATTGTGAGAATAGATGGGTTCACATATCACTAAAACATAAAAATAAGCTTTGATTGTAACAATTGATGGAGTTACAAATGACGATCGTGAGAATTGATGGGTTCACAATCGTTAAAATAAGTTGATGTTACTGATATACGTGATTGTGAGAATAGATTGGTTCACATATCACTAAAACATAAAAATAAGTTTCAATTGTAATAATTGATGGAGTTACAAATGACGATCGTGAGAATTGATGGGTTCACAATCGTATGGGTTTGTAACTAAAATTATGAGAATGGATGAGTTCATTATTGGAACAATTGTAAATAATAATTGATTCAAGTTTTTAAAGTTTATTTGTAAACACATGTATTAAATAGCTATAAATAATTATTGTAAATCTAGCCTCCATGCCGAGTGTTAGGTTTAACTACGTGCATGAGGACATGCACGAGGTCAGGATGGTCGAGTGTTAGGTTTTGTAAAAAAGAGGGTTGTTGATAAATAAATAATGGTATAAAATCGACCAGTGCTAGGTCTTATACAAAAAAGGAGGGTAGTTAATAAATAAATAATATATAAAAGCGGTACATATCGTATTGGAGATTCATTCCCGTAACGGCATCGAGGCGTGATAAAGTACCACTGGTGAAGAAATAAATTGGAGGAGTTCATAAGAAAAGTGAGTGTTTGTTTTATTATACTAGCATTTCAACATAGTATGTTAGTATCTTAGCAGCATGCTTTATTTTGTAGATTTATTTTTATTTCATTTTTTCATTAAATATATAATTTTAATGCTGTTTTATACCAGCTATCATCATGCCTTTTTTAAATTATGCTACGTAAGTTTAACTTTCAATTATATTACGAAAAATCATTTTAAAATCCATAATCGAAAACAACATCAACAAAAATTAAATCATATAATTACAAAACCGTAAATTATCCGCATAAGAATGATTTTAATATTACATAATGACGAAGGTCCAAGGCTCACCAACAAATGAAAAAAAGTTAAAATTATTAAAATTAGAGAGAAGGTTTATAACATTACAGGGAAGTGACATCATCTAGGTCATGACTAAAATTGTCATAACAAAAAATAATTAAAAAAAGCTTACTAAATTTGTAGAAGGTTCAACAACAAATTTAAAAAAATACAAGATTGTTTAAGACACTACTACATAATAAGTTTGATGTAACATTATATGGGGGTTAAATAATATATTAAACAAAAATAAAATAATTTAAGTAAAAATATTTTTTGTCAAGACTAAAATCTGTATAATTATGATAAAAAGATTTTTTTTATATATATATATTATGAGAGCTCCGTTTTAAAAAAAAATTATAGGATGTCCTATAAAAAAAAATCAAATAACAAAAAAATGTACCTGTAAGCTATCAGCAACAACTCCCCTCACTCTCTCTATGAACTCTCCCTCGGTGTCTCTCTTCTCCTCCACAGGCAGCACTCTCACGGTGAATACAGAACACGGTGTGAGGAGGAACCAGAGCGCGTCCCGCCACGGGAAGCTGTCTAGCTTGTCCGTTGTGCGGTGCACTGTTACGTTTGTGAAGGGACGTTGAATGCCTGGAATGAGATGGTTTAATTTATAGTTATTTTTATATATATATGGTTTTCCAAGATAATTATGAAATAAGATAATTTGTGCTGGTAAATAATCTGTACAATACTTATTTAGAAAATGTATAAAAATTTGAACGTAGCGGGACTCGAATCCGCACCTCCTAGTAACCGATTGGGTCGGTTTTTTTAAGTATTTTTCTTTACTAAGTGTGGAAATAACACTTTAAAAATGTTAAAAAATAAATATCCGGTACATTCAAAATTCTTATCTATTTAAAACTTAACAATACTATACGGTGTTTTTGTTAGCACCACTTTAAATGAAACCATGGTTTTGACTACTCTATAAAAGCCAAAATACATTTATTTTCCCAAAAATGAAAGTGTTTTTTTTTAAATAAATATTATAATAAAGGATTGTTGTATCAAAGGGAAACCGCCGCATACGCCTCATTCCGAAATCGAGTCGTAGGTATTGGCGGCAAAGTTCAAAGTTGTTTAACCTTTAGTAGTATTTTAACTGCATCACACGAAATACAGGTATGGATAAACATTGTGAAATGAAAAAAAACCCCTACCCTACTTGTTGTTCCCGTAAAAAGAAGCTCTGATGCTTCCACCTTGTATATTATGTTATATTTATAGTAATGTGTGGTAAACGGTGTAGGTGTTTCATTTATAATATATATTTTGTTATGCTGTTCTTTTATTTACATGTAGTATGTGCATTGTTTGTTTACCCCAATAAATAAAAAATAAAAAGCTCTCAAAATAAAAAAAAATCATATTTCATGGCAATTCAGCACATCACAATAATGTGTTAAAATTTAATTTATGACAATAGAAGAAAATTTAAATGTTACTTTACTACTAATATTCAATACATCAATACATATAATAAAAACTAACTGATTGCTGGTTAACTTATTACTAGCGGCCCACTCACGGCTTCGCCCGCATATCACTTATAATGCTTTTATTATTGCCAACATTTCATTTGCCAACAGATTGATCAGCAAGCAAGTTTTAATAGCTTCGCAAAATAAAAAACGGTGAAATATCACCATAGAATTTTCAATTATTTTTAATAACAAAATGCCTTATTGTGACTTATTCATAAAAGGGATATATATATATATATATATATATATATATATATATATATATATATATGTATATATATATATATATATATATATATATATATATATATATATATATATATATATATATATATATATATATATATATATATATATATATATATATATATATATATATATATATATATATATATATATATATATATATATATATATATATATATATATATATATATATATATATATATATATATATATATATATATATATATATATATATATATATATATATATATATATATATATATATATATATATATATATATATATATATATATATATATATATATATATATATATATATATATATATATATATATATATATATATATATATATATATATATATATATATATATATATATATATATATATATATATATATATATATATATATATATATATATATATATATATATATATATATATATATATATATATATATATATATATATATATATATATATATATATATATATATATATATATATATATATATATATATATATATATATATATATATATATATATATATATATATATATATATATATATATATATATATATATATATATATATATATATATATATATATATATATATATATATATATATATATATATATATATATATATATATATATATATATATATATATATATATATATATATATATATATATATATATATATATATATATATATATATATATATATATATATATATATATATATATATATATATATATATATATATATATATATATATATATATATATATATATATATATATATATATATATATATATATATATATATATATATATATATATATATATATATATATATATATATATATATATATATATATATATATATATATATATATATATATATATATATATATATATATATATATATATATATATATATATATATATATATATATATATATATATATATATATATATATATATATATATATATATATATATATATATATATATATATATATATATATATATATATATATATATATATATATATATATATATATATATATATATATATATATATATATATATATATATATATATATATATATATATATATATATATATATATATATATATATATATATATATATATATATATATATATATATATATATATATATATATATATATATATATATATATATATATATATATATATATATATATATATATATATATATATATATATATATATATATATATATATATATATATATATATATATATATATATATATATATATATATATATATATATATATATATATATATATATATATATATATATATATATATATATATATATATATATATATATATATATATATATATATATATATATATATATATATATATATATATATATATATATATATATATATATATATATATATATATATATATATATATATATATATATATATATATATATATATATATATATATATATATATATATATATATATATATATATATATATATATATATATATATATATATATATATATATATATATATATATATATATATATATATATATATATATATATATATATATATATATATATATATATATATATATATATATATATATATATATATATATATATATATATATATATATATATATATATATATATATATATATATATATATATATATATATATATATATATATATATATATATATATATATATATATATATATATATATATATATATATATATATATATATATATATATATATATATATATATATATATATATATATATATATATATATATATATATATATATATATATATATATATATATATATATATATATATATATATATATATATATATATATATATATATATATATATATATATATATATATATATATATATATATATATATATATATATATATATATATATATATATATATATATATATATATATATATATATATATATATATATATATATATATATATATATATATATATATATATATATATATATATATATATATATATATATATATATATATATATATATATATATATATATATATATATATATATATATATATATATATATATATATATATATATATATATATATATATATATATATATATATATATATATATATATATATATATATATATATATATATATATATATATATATATATATATATATATATATATATATATATATATATATATATATATATATATATATATATATATATATATATATATATATATATATATATATATATATATATATATATATATATATATATATATATATATATATATATATATATATATATATATATATATATATATATATATATATATATATATATATATATATATATATATATATATATATATATATATATATATATATATATATATATATATATATATATATATATATATATATATATATATATATATATATATATATATATATATATATATATATATATATATATATATATATATATATATATATATATATATATATATATATATATATATATATATATATATATATATATATATATATATATATATATATATATATATATATATATATATATATATATATATATATATATATATATATATATATATATATATATATATATATATATATATATATATATATATATATATATATATATATATATATATATATATATATATATATATATATATATATATATATATATATATATATATATATATATATATATATATATATATATATATATATATATATATATATATATATATATATATATATATATATATATATATATATATATATATATATATATATATATATATATATATATATATATATATATATATATATATATATATATATATATATATATATATATATATATATATATATATATATATATATATATATATATATATATATATATATATATATATATATATATATATATATATATATATATATATATATATATATATATATATATATATATATATATATATATATATATATATATATATATATATATATATATATATATATATATATATATATATATATATATATATATATATATATATATATATATATATATATATATATATATATATATATATATATATATATATATATATATATATATANGAGCTCGCTATCGACTTCAGTTGATGCGTTTGAGTCGCGCTCTGAAAGAAAAGCGGCCACTATACGAGCAGAGACACGACAAAGTGATTTTATTACATGATAATGCTCGGCCACATGTGGCAAAACCAGTCAAAACTTACCTGGAAACACTTCAATGGGAAGTTCTACCCCACCCGCCGTATTCACCGGACATAGCCCCCTCCGATTACCACTTGTTTCGGTCGATGGCGCACGGTTTAAGCGAGCAGCGCTTCCATTCTTTTGAAGAAGCCGAAAAATGGCTTGATTCCTGGATTGCCTCGAAAGATGAGTCGTTTTTCCGACGGGGGATTCAATTGCTACCAGAGAGATGGGAGAAAGTGGTCTCTAATGATGGACAATACTTTGAGTAATGTCATTGTAAGCATTATAGTTTAAATTAATTTTTTTAAACAAAAAACAGCGAGGACTTCTTCAAAGTTCTAATATATATGTAAAACTAGCGACCCAAGCGCGGCTAACACCCGCTTTAACTTTTTATTCATTTGTTGTTCATTTTTGTGTGTCAGTGTGCCAGGTGGCGAAAGTCTCCTCTAATCTTCTAAATTCTGGCCTATGGCCACTCTACCCTATTTTCCTTCTCCTAGGTATTACTGTGATTATCTTACTTCAATTATCCTTTCCTCTAATCATGTGGCCTGCCCATTTCCACTTTTGTCTGCTTTCTTCTCAAAGTTAGCAACATTAAGAAGAAGACCAAGGTCCAGGACATCCTGGACCTTGGTCTTCTTCTTAACGTTCCTATTCTTTACTTAGTTGTAGTTTTTGCGTTAAAGTGGAACAAACAGCCTCACAAACTTTCACATTTTTAATATTAGTAGGAAAATATCAAATAGTCACTTACTAATAGCAACAGGCTGAACCCTGTTACCGATCGGGAACGGCCAGTCCGTGAACTTCAAAACACCGTTGCCATTGGTCGGCCCGCCCTCTGGCTGCAGTAGCACCGGCTTGTTCGGTGTTTCGGTGAAATGCTGCCTGAAGATGTGCAATATATACTTAAATTTATAAAATATTTTAGAAAGGGGTCCAAATTGTTTGCTTCACGTATTAAAATACAGGTAATTTTAATAAAAATTGATGTATTATAGAAATTTAATTTTAACGAGGCAAAACGCTCCGTTCATTTACGCCGACTCACACACTCCGTTCAGTGGGGAACGGTGTCTTAACGTTAGGTTTCCTGGTTCTCTCTGCCTACTCTGATATGTGCAGGGTAATACGTGACGTTAAAAAAACATTAAATTTACTTGAAAAAAAATTGCTTATATTTTTTTAAGTTCACGCTGAGATACGATGAGCAGAAAGGACACTTCATTTCCCACTTCTCGACCAATTCGCAAGACATCGCGTGTTGAAGGGTGGAAATCAACGTTGCACTTCAACTGCACTTCAACAAAATTAATCATTCTTAGTCAGTCAGTCAGTATCAGTCCTACTCGAAAATAAGCTACCTTAGTTTATTTTCGAGTAGGATAATTGCGTATCCTACCCGGAATGCGTATCCTACCGGGAATGATAAAACGGCACAATTAATATTATATTTTATTTTTTTTGAGTTTGAGTTGGCGCTGTATCCCGCGCGTAGAAGAATACTAAAGGAAATCTAGTATTAAAACACTTCGTTGTGTTTGTTCGTGAGAATCAAGCCCACAACTGGGTTTACAGTCACACAAAAAATTTCGTCCAAATCAATCTAATAGTTTAGGAGTAGCAAGGTCGCATACACAACATTTCTTTATAAAAGAAAGGCGGAAAGCTACTTAATAGAATCAGAGGATAATAAAACTATTTAACTTAATTTATTTGTGAGTATAAATTAACTAATGTGATATAGCTTTGGTTTCAAGTTATCATAAAAATATAAATATAGACAACCAACTTTACCATATAGTCGTGGCGTTACTCCTCACAATTGAGCCGCTCTTAACTCTAAGATCAACTACAAGTATACTAGTAGTATACATAGATTTTTACAGTAATAGCTAAATTCTATATGAATATTTATATTAATCCATAAATACTTTACAGATTTAAAATGATAAGCACAATGTATAGTCAGTTGTAATATTAATGTGGATTATTCAAAGCAAAATATTAATAAAAAATTATATAAAAAATATATATTTTTTATATATTTTATTTTCTATAGAGAATAAAAAATATATTTCACTCACTTTCTTACAAACTGAGCAGCATTCTTGATTCCCAGTGTTGAAGCAAAAAAAGGTGGCACTTTCCATTTTCGTAACTATGAACATTTATTAGGAGAAACAATAAAAATGAGCAATTAAATATTTTAAAAATAAGGGTCATTATAGTGGGACTATAAATGAAATTGGCTGTGGATTCAATCCTCAAAACAAACACAATATATTATTTTCATTTCTTTCCTCCCTAGTTCCACTGTTCAACATCCACTGTCTCCAAAAAAAATGACAGAAAATGGGGAATGGAATGTCTCAGGATAGAATCCTGCTATCTATACTGCTCTACATGGTATACAGTATGAAGCAAAAATATCTATTAACACATGACTATAATAATAATATACTCCAATACATTTGAAATAAAATGAATCACTTAAAATATACACTCAAATGAATGAAAGGGTATCCCCCATTAGCTTTAAATGTCACTCATTACCTGTTTACTATTTGACTATGTGAGTCAATGAAATACAATTAATTAAGGAACATAAAAAAATCTCAGATTTTTTTGGGTCAGTTGGGTCAATTTGGGTCAGTCGGAGTGTCTGACTATAAATGCGATGATTTTGAGTTCAACACCCCTACCAACTCCCAAAACTTGGGAGAATGTGGCAAAACAAAGTGTGGCATTGAACTCCACCACTCAGTGCAAAAGTAGGGAAATGAGTGTCTGAACACTAGGTTCACTATGCCTACTTTTCTATATACAGGATATAGCATAAAACTAAAAAAATATAATAAAATTAAAAGTACATACACTTATTGTGCCAAATGTGTGAGCAGCGGCCAGTGAGTCCAGACATGACACATAGTTTGCCACCAGGACACTACATCTAGGGTCTTTGTTGCCTTTCACCTTTACATACACTCCTGCAGTTTGTTACAAGCTCAAATATTAATCCACAATAAAACGAATATATGCTACATTTGACCTTGTAAAATTCAAACTCTGAAGGTCTTAAAAATTTATAGCTTTAATGAAGATCATTTATAAAATATGTAGTGGTTTGTATTAGCTTGTACAAAATTACTCACCAAATGTCCAACACGCCAAAGTAGATAGCAACTGTCTTACAGCTGATTTATTAGGTAGTATAATAGATGCAATCCAAAGTATTAATCCTAAAACTATTCGTAGACCCATCAAAATAAGGCCAATAGGTAAATATAAAAGGAACTGGATAGCATTTTCACCCCTAAACCTGAAAGTTAAATATAAAGGGAGATATAGAAATGGTAAATACAGTAACAAAATCTTGCAAGTGTGACTTTCCCTCGAAATAAACACAGCTGTTACCTTTCTTCGTTACTAAGTTGATCCACTGTTAATACCATATTTTCATGTGTTCTATTTATATTGTTTATTGCTTCAAATATGTCTAGGTGCTGTCACATCAAAGTGAAATAGTTAAGAATTTTTCTCTAGAATATCACGAAATTATTTCACAAATACGACACTGCCACAGATGAATATTTAAAACTTCAATTATAATTTGATAAAAATATTGCCATAATGGAGTTCCCAAAAATACACATGTTAAGTTTTTTTTTTAAATAAATATATAATAATAATGTCATCAATCTCTAAACATTTTTTATTTTATTTGCAAAAGCAACGATAATTCTATTACTATACAATACACGATTTATTAAATTTTATATTTTCAAATAGCACGTGACTATCGTAACGTAGACTGACAGCACTGAAATCGTTGCTATATTAAAATAATTAAATAAATATTTACATTAAGAAGAGTAAACAAACAGAACAAAACATATTTTTTTAATTTATTTATAAAATGTTTGTAACATTTTAAATGTTATACTTTTTAATTACTTCTACTTTTTAATTATAATTACTTAGCCATCAATATTTATAATCTATATGTTCTATTCTATTTTAGTTGATCAGCATGTTGTTTCTTGGTGTTTGTCAAATGTCAGTCTCAGGTGATTGTAAAGTCATTAGAAACACCTGAGAGACTGACATTTGACAGTGACAAAGGTGGTGGTATTGCTTTAAAACAACAAAGAAAAATAATGCATAATGACGAACGCATAATAAAGTTAGTACTGAAATTTCCTCAAATGTTCATGTGAGTGACTAATGTAATGAACTCTGATTAGTTCTCGCGCTTCTCTAGTAAAAATTGTCCTTGAATATATCACCTTGGACCACGTAATGTCGTCCTCGGAAGAAAATGAAAACTTACCCACAAATTTCGATGATAAAACCAACACAGCAGCAAGAGATGATCATCAGGAAAGAGAGCAAGGTCAGTCGTCATGGTCAGCACCCAATACCTCGACGCTAATTCAAGTAGAAGAAAAAATGCGACGTAAATTACAATTTTTTTTCATGAATCCAATTGAGAAATGGCGCGCCAAGAGAAAATTTCCGTACAAGTTTGTAGTACAAGTTATCAAGATTGTTTTGGTGACACTACAACTTTGTCTGTTTGCACATAACAGATATAATCATGTGAACTATACTTGGGACAACAGAATCAGTTTCTCCCATTTGTTTTTGCTTGGCTGGGATTCTACAAGGGAAATTAATGCTTACCCACCAGGTGCGGGACCTTTAGCAGTATATAAGGTAGATGAATTTTATAATGCCTTAGACTATGCCTACACAGGATATTCAAATTTAAGCAATGCCATTGGACCATATTCATACAATAATGAAGATAACAATAAAACAGATCCCATGTTTTGCACATACTATTACAAAAAGGGAATAATTCATGGTTTTAATGAAAGCTATGAATTTAATTCAGAAATAGTATATAGCTGTGTTAATTTTACAAATGAAGAAAACAAACTTTTTAAATCAAAGGAATTTATAAAAAATGTTGGCATAGAAGTCAATTTTGCAGCATTAGTCAGAGCAGAACTAATATTTTCATTGAAAACCATAAATTTCAGAGCAGCCGGACCAATTACTCCACCAGATTGTTACAGATTTGACATTAAAATAATATTTGATAATGAAGATCATGATGGACAGATGTCACTCATTTTAGACGCTCAGCCATTCAAATTAGCTTGTAAAGGTGATAAGGCATACGTCACAAATAATCAAATAGACCAGATCTTAAGAAGTGTACTTAACATATTAGTCATATTTATTTGTAGTATATCACTAATATTGTGTAGTAGAGCCATATATAGGGCACAACTGTTAAAAGAACTGACAGTACATTTTTTCCGCAGAGCCTACAACAAAGAACTGAGTCTAGATGGCTGCTTAGAGTTTCTCAATATATGGTATATAATGATTATTATCAATGATTTTCTAATTATAATGGGATCGGCAATAAAAGAACAGATTGAAAGAAATCAATTTACAAATGATCAGTGGAATGTTTGTTCCATGTTTTTAGGAATCGGAAATTTATTAGTTTGGTTTGGAGTTTTAAGATATCTTGGTTTCTTCAAGACTTATAATGTTGTTATATTAACGCTGAAGAAGGCTGCACCTAAAATTTTTAGATTTTCTTGTTGTGCTTTACTTTTGTATGCTGGATTCATGTTTTGCGGATGGCTTGTGCTGGGTCCATATCATATGAAATTTAGATCTTTAGCCACCACTTCCGAATGCTTATTTTCACTCATTAATGGTGATGATATGTTTGCAACATTTTCTATAATGTCCAGAAAATCACCCATGCTTTGGTGGTTTAGCCGAGTATATCTATACTCATTTATAAGTTTATACATTTATGTAGTATTGAGTTTGTTTATTTCTGTTATCATGGACGCTTATGATACTATTAAACAATATTATAAAGAGGGTTTTCCCAAAAATGATCTTCAACTATTCGTTGGGGAAATTAGTATTGACGAAGTTTCCTCAGGTTTGTATCGGACGCAGAGTTCGTCTTCACTCAACGAAGTCATGAATTCGTTGTTTTGCTGTAATTTTTACAGACGAGCGTATTCAAAAATTGGCGGTGGAAATGCTAGTGTCAATTTACTATAGGCTTTTTAGTTTAAAATATTTTAAATAGCATAAAGCTGAATACTCTTGTACATAATAAATGAATATAATATTAAATGTAATAATAGTAGATTTGATAGATCATCTAGGTTGCTAGATTCACGTTTTATGATTAAGCCATAAGTTACCAAAATTATGATCACCAAAGAGAAATAAAAATATATGGTGACCTTATTTTTCTAGAAAACCCACTAGTAATATTATTTAAATATTGTTATTTTAATACCTGTTTAGGTATTCGTTTTTGTGATTATATTTTGTAGCGTATTAAATATATGCCATTGCATGCATGTTTACAATAAATTGTTTTTATAACTATATCTGTGCTTATCTTTATTTCCAACACTGTATGTAATTGATATGGGCTGGACGAGATTAGTGTAACGTTTCAATAGATATATAAAGGGGAGGTACTCAAGCGGTCATTTTCCTAGTATACCATAGTACTATGTAACATGTATACATTAGAAATAACATTGCGGCCAGTCGTGGCATAGGGGCACAAAGTGTGATCGTAAAATCGACTGGTTGTCGGTTCGATCTTCACTCGAGGAAATGAAATATTTACTTACATTTATATTTTCATTTCGTCGCTCTGGTGTCGAGGCAAAGCGCGGCGTTGAGTTCCACCTCTCAACACGCAATGCCTCTAGAATTCGGCGGAAAGTGGGGAACGCAGTGTCTTAACACTTAAATACAGTGCAGGATACAGTATGAAGCTGATTAGATTTGATTTTTTGATTTAATTTAGAAATAAAAAGTAGGTATTAACTATCGGCATAGGCCATTTCCGTTTTTAAATATAAATATATGTATATTGATTAATTATATATCTAATTCTATACCAAATTGTTATATGATAATACTTTTTATTAGCTTCACGTTCTATTCCGGTGATAGTTTTCGCCATTTTCTTATCAAGACACTTCCGTTCGCCACTATCCGCCGAATTTTTGGGGCATTACGTGTTGAGTGGCGGAACTCAACGCCGCGCTTTGACTCGGAACCAGAGTGAGAAAATTAAAATATTTGAAATTTCACTTTCCCGAGTGGGAATCGAACTTACAACCGGCGCGCTTACAGTAGCACGTTTGTGCCCCTGGACCTTGCGCTCGACAGATATTTTTTTTATTTAAAAAATATTTATATATAATGCCAGTTGTCGCCTGCAAGTTTGTCTGTGTGGATTTTATGACCTTTGGGCATTTTCGTACCATTATCTAGTCCATTTTCCATAATTTCTACTGTAAAACGTAAAAGTACTTATATGTTTAAAATTCTTCATGAAATATAATTTGTAAACTAAATTTTAAATAATTTTGCATATTTTTTAAATTTTGACTTTTAGGGTAGATTTAGTAGATTATTTGGATTATTATATATTATCAATACAAGTATTTAAGTATCTTTCTTATTGTAATGAGCTAGAAACTTTGAACTCACTACCATCGTGACTCAGATTTACCAAATTTAACTTCGTGAATTAGGTATTATGTGTATAAGTATGTAAAATGACAACACAAAATTTGTAAGATTTAAAGGAAAAGACATGTACAATATTGTTATTTTTCTTTCAGACCCAGCTTAGTAGTTAGTCTTCTATGATCTGTACCTAGTCGCTATGGCTTCATAGTTCATATTATTACGATCATATTACATCCGGTATAATTGAATACGTTAACGTATTTGGGTCTCACTAATCGTGGCCACTCTACAGGGAAGAAAATAATGAAAAGTAAGGAAAATCCCAAAACGCAATCTACGAAGCAATCTACACCTAACTTCAGGACAGCCATGACTCGCTGACCGTACTGTTCTTATAATATCTCCTTTCTAATTTTAGAGAACATATTTTTTTTCCTTTTTAAAATTAGCTGATCTTTGTCAATTCAACTTTTCTATACATAATGAAATCAATAAATGTGATGTTAATATTTATTTGTAGGTAATACATTTAAAATATTCAAAAAATTGTGTTTCACGTATGTCGTTCATCGATTTTAGAGTTCAATATTCTTTTTTACGGATCTTTTTTCTTTCAGTTTCACGCTGTATACCCCACACAGCAGGGTAGGCAGAGGGAACCTAGTATTAAGACACTCCGTCCCCCACTTTCCGCAAATTTCTGGAGGCATTGCGTGTTGAGTGGCGGAGCTCAATACCGCATTTTCCCCTCGGCACCAGAGCGAAGAAATGAAAATATAATATAAATGTAAATAAATATTTCATCTTCTCGAGTGGGGATCGTACCCACAACCAGTCGATTTTCAGGCACACTTTGTGCCCCTGCGCCAGTCGTGGCGGATCTTAAAGACCGTAATAAATAGAAATGGATGGAATAGATGATAAAATTTAACTGGGTATATCAATAAAAATTCGCAGTAGATTTAGACTTGGTTTGGGTTTACCTAGAGATTTCATTACTTCTTTATAGAGAAACAAACGGCTTCATCGAGACTTGCCTGTTTTTTTACCTGATGTTTTTGATGGGATATAAAATACAGCAAAAACGATGAAACGAAACGATGAGAACGACGAAACGAAAGTTTCAATATGTATTGATAGCGTTGGCTTAGCAGTTTTATTTTTTCTGTGCTCAAAGGGATCTTAGACATTTGATATTAATTTCAGATTGATACATCCACGCGATCTCGAGATAAATGCTCGTTACAGACAGACAACAAAGTGATCCTATAAAGATTTAGTTTTTTCCTTTTGAGGTGCGGAACTACTACTTTTGCGTGCATGGCGCAGCGGCACGAGGTGTGACTGTAAAACCGACTGGTTGTGGGTTCGATCCCCACTCGAGGAGATGAAATATTTACTTAAAAAATGTATATTTCGATTTCTTCGCTCTGGTGTCGAGGTTAAGCGCGGCGTTGAGTTCTGCCACTCAACACGCAATGCCTCCAGAATTCGGCAGAAAGTGAGGAACGGAGTGTCTTAACACTAGGTTCCCTCTGCCTACCCTGCTGTGTGCGGGATACAGCGTGAAGCTGATTTTATTTATACAATGAAACAAGGAAGATATGATACTATATAAAGAATTCGTCGAGCTCGATATGAATTATGATCAACTATTAATAATAATTGTATTTTTTTTTTGTGTTATATTATTGCAAAAAAGCTATTGCCCCCATTATATAAGTAGGGTTGTAATGTTTATGTTTGTATTAATCTGCTATAAAAACAATCAAAATCAACATAATTGCTTGCAAATAATATTATACTATTGTGGAACAGTCGGGAAACGTTATTGTGGGTTCAAATATTATGCTTAGGTAATCAACTTTTAAAATATATTTATATTTTGTTATTATAACACTGTACACCACATATAGTTAACTAAGCAGGGGAACCTAGTGTTAAGACACTCCGTTCCCCAATTTCAACCCAATTTTGGAGACATTCTTGTCGCCTTACACAACTCGAACGAACCTACAGTTCGCCATGACGCCTTTACAATTATTATAAATAAATACATGTATAAATAAATATTTAAAAAACTAAACTAAATTTCACGCTTTATCCCTAGCGGGGTAGTCAGAGAGAACGGAGCGCCAAACGCTACGGTCTCTACATACCTCTTTCGCCTCGTCCACCGTCATGAACCTCTTCATACATGCCCTCCGGGGGGTCCTCATGCTTTTTACGTAACCTTTCTCCAGTACCTTTAATACTGTTTTTTGCGAAGGTCAACTGAGGTCTCCCCCTACCTCTCTTACCGCTCACTTTTCCATCATAAATCTTTTTTGCCATACTTTCATCACTCATTCGTTCAACATGCCCAACCCAGCTAAGCACGTTCTTCTTCATTCTCACCGCGACATCCTCGCTAGTACCTGGCATTCTGTAATAAATATTTATTAAAAATAAAAAAAAAGAAAAGCTAACTTCGTCTCCTCTATTATTTTGATACATTGTTATTGTAAAGTTATAATTATTATTCTACAATAACAATATATTTTTTTATTAAGCTTTTATTATTAAGCGGTAATTATAATTACTGCATACTTGTGGAGGTGCAGTAGGTGTTTCCAAGTTGGTGACAATATTGATATGCCTTAATTGAAATAACATTAAAATATAAATTTTAAAGTAATATGTACATAAGACTTAAAAAACTATGAACGTATTCGAACAGTATTCGAACCCGAACCTATTGATTAAACAGCATAAATATAAGGTTGGGGTAAAAGTATTTTCGTATTGTTCCTACAAAGGAAAATATTTTTTTAAGGTATAACTTTTTATTTACTTATAATATGTATGTGCCGTTTTGATCGATGACTTGTTGCCATCTTATAGGTAATGCCATGATCTCATTCATTCCTGTAGAAATGTTGAGATTTTTGTTTAAAAAAAATTGTCAAGTAGTGTTTTCACAGTGTTCTTTCGAGGTTAGATTTATTCTTCCTAAAGAGTTCTGCAATTACCGAAACAGGTGGAAATCCGATAGAGCAAGATCAGGACTATACGGAGGATGCATCAACACATCCCAGCCAAGCTTTCTCAATTTTTGCTGCGTGGCTATAGATGAGTGCGGTCTGGCGTTGTCATGGTGTAACACCACGCCCTTTCTATTCACCAGCTCCTGCTGGTTTTTCTCAATAACTTTTTTTAACCTCATCAGTTGCTGACAGGTCAGAATGAGGTCAGAATAGACAGTTTTACCCAGTGGCAAAAGCTCACAGTGGACGATTGGTTCGGCCATGATCTTTTTCTCATATTCTTATCGTAAGTCACCCATTTTTCATCATCCGAAATCAACTGTTCGAAATGGTTCGGAATTGTTACGTTTTAATAAAGAATCGCAAATGGAAACACGTTGCATTAGGTTTCTCTCGGTGAGGTCATATTGTACCCAAATGTCAAGTTTTTTCTTGTACCCAGATTTTCGTCAATAACGTAAAACTGTTTCATGATCAACGTCCAGTTCTTTAGCAATGTCGTAAGCTGCTAATATGTCGATCTTGCTCTTCTTTATCAAAGATGACACTGATTTTATCTGTGACAGGGCGTCCAGAGCGAACTTCATCTTTTACGTGTGAAAGAACGCTGGAACCGCACCGTAAACCGCACAAATTTTATTCGCGGCGTTCGTCTCATTTTTACCTTTTTTTGTAATAAAACTAAACAAAGAAGAAAAATGTAGCGAACTTCTTCTTTACATACGTTTATTTTGCTTGCTTGAAAAACTATTGAAAAATGGCGGAAGCTAGTTTTTTTTACTATTTATTGCATCCTTTTAATGTCACATTTAATGTTATTAAAACCTTCAGTTACATTCAGTACAGCCGAAGAGGTTTGATTACTAATAATACATTCAAAATACGAAAATACTTTTGTCCCTACCTATTACGTCCCAAATATTTTCTATTTATAATTTACTTAGTTAAAAAAATGTCTTATATGAATACATTTAAATTATTTAAAAATATTTTACCGGTCTTATTACAATAGCAATATACTTAATTAATTAACTTATTTGTCGAACTAACTTAATTGTTCATATACAGGGTGGAAGAGGCAGCGCTTCTTTTAAGAAACAGCATATAGGTAAAATATTTCAAACCAATACCTAAAGAAATTAATCAAGATGCCTCAATTATGAAATATTTACTTAAATTTATATTTCCATTTCTTCGCTCTGGTGTCGAGGTTAAGCGCGGCGTTGAGTTCTGCCCCTCAACACGCAATGCCTCCAGAATTCGGCAGAAAGTGGGGAACGGAGTGTCTTAACACTAGGTTCCCTCTGCCTACCCTGCTGTGTGCGGGATACAGCGTGAAGCTGATTTGATTTTTTTCTCAACATTTTGCACGTAGGATTTTTTTTTTCATTTCACGATTTTTATCGATACCTATATTTCGTGTGACACGATTACGTATAGATCCCAATAATATAAACACTTACTACTACAAAAATACTACTAAAGGTTAAACAACTTTGAACTTTATCGCCAATACCTACGACTCGATTTCGGAATGAGGCGTGTGCGGCGGTGTTCCTTTGATAGGTTTATGTGTGCGTGCGTCGTCCTTACAAATGCCGTTTTATTTTAAAACGACAATTTCATTATTTATTTTGTTTGAAAAAATGACTTTTTCATTTTTGGGAATTTATTTTTTTCCGATTTATATTAGGCTTTTATAGAGTAGTTAAAACTGTGGTTTCATTTAAAATGTTGCTTACACTTCCATCCTGTATATATATATAAAATATATGTTTTTTTATATCACCTATTAGGACCGGGAACAAGGCGAACATGGACGAACAGGCGGATTTGATTGATTGATATCACCTATATGATTGTTTTTATTTTTAACAATAAATAAAATAGCAAAATAAATTAATATTTACATTTATTTCTATCATGTCTTACATTTTAAATAATACATCAAATATATGACGTCAAAGATGACTAGAATTAGCCAACCACAGATTAAATGAGAAAAATATCATGATATTTTATCTGTATCTGTGATTGTTTATTTTTTTTCGTCCACTTTTTCGTCAATCGTCTTTTGTGGTTCGGCACCTAGGAGTATCTGGATTTCTTCGAAGCTCTTGCCTTTGGTTTCTGGTATAACGAAGAATATGAAAAGGAAACCGAGTAGCAATATACCTGCAAACATCCAGAACACTTGCCCCGAACCAATTGTAGCGTTTAGAGAATTAAATGTGCTAGTAATCACGAAACTTAATATTGCATTTAATGTTCCCGACGTGGAAGCTACGAAACCCTTGATATCTATCAAGCACAACTCTCCTGCCATCATCCAAGGGATAGGGCCAAAGCCCAAGGAAAATGCAACAATAAATAATGATAGCGAAACCAAGGGCAGCCACGTTATAGACGTTATAATCGATGAGTCAGCTCCATGTACGTCTTGTAAGAAGAAGAATACTCCCAGAATTACGGTACATATGCACATTACTAATGCTGAGAATAGAAGTAAAATTCTTCTTCCCAATCTGTCTACAACTAAACTGGAAGTAAACGTTACCACAACTTGGATTGTTCCTATAATAATGCTGGAAACTGCCGGTGAAATTGATGAAGCAGCGCTACCAAAAATGGACGACGAATTAAAAAGAACAGCATTTATACCAGATAGTTGTTGGATAAACATCAGAGCGTAACATATCATAACAGCTTTTATAGCAGATTTTTTTGTGATAGCTTTCAGGAAAGATACGGGATTGTTTTTCGCAATTTCAGCATTCTTTTGTAGAACATTCAGTTCATTGTCAACATCATAACTACTTCCTCGCAGTCGTCTCAGTGCGTCTTTAGCCTCAGCGTGTTTGCCTTTCGAGACCAAAAAGTTGGGAGTTTCAGGCATAAAGAAGAAAATTAGTCCAAATATGATAGGAATCAAGGTACAAGTAATATTAAATATAAACACACTTGCATAACTCCCAACGACATATGCATAAAGTATACCCGTCGTGACCATCAAGAAAAAGAAACTTCCTACTGCGCCTCGTATTGAGTCTTCTGTTATTTCACTAACGTAAGCAGGTACTGCCACACTGAAGCCTCCAGCTCCAATTCCTGTCAAAAATCGTCCAGCCATTAACATAGCTACGTTCGTTGCAAAAGTTATCAAGAACCATCCTATTACAAAGGGAATAACAAGTAGAAGCATAGCGTTTCTTCGTCCTATTGCATCCATAATTAGGCCTATAGGAAAGCATATTGCGGCTCCACCAAGATTTGTGAGAGATGATATCCAATCTCCTTGGAGGTGAGAAATTTCAAAGTCATAATCTGTGTTGTTGCTTTGGATTATTTTAAAAACAACTGGCGATGACCATCCCAGCATAGTTCCACTAGCTAGCGGTCCCAGGGCAGCTGAAATTAGAAAGACATAAACATTATTATGTAGTTTTAACATTATGTAAAAAAATAAAGATTTAATTAAATTAGCTTCATGCTGTATCCCGACACACACGCTGAATCCCGGGTAGGCCGGGAGAACCTAGTTTTGGAGGCATTGCGTGTGGAGTGGCGGGACTCAACTCACTTTGCCTCGACACCAGAGCGAAGAATTGAAAATATAAATATAAATAAATATTTCATTTCCTCGAGTGGGGATCAAACCCACAACCAGTCGATTTTACAGTCACACTTTTTGCTCCTGCGCCACGACGGGCCTGTTAACATTATGTTTTTTTAAGTTATACGATGTATTACGAATCAGGTAAGGCAGAGGGAAACTAGTGTTAACACTTAAGACACTTTGTTCTCCCCTTTCCATTCGGCGGCGCTCAATGCCGCCGCTGAACACACAATCTCTCGAAACAATATCCTTTTTTGTTACAATGTCTCTTTATTACCTTCATGCTGTATCCCGCACAGAGCAGGTTATAATGGAACCCTAAAAATCTGAACCATGTTAACAAATGTAGTAAGACAAAATTTCTATTCACAAAACAGTTGTTTTGTGAATAGCAACTACTTCTTTTATTGAGTTCACTAAAGATACAGTTATTATTTTTAAAATAATATTATTATTAGAAAACGAAAGTAATGCAGACTAGTAAATTAATAATAATGTAAGTCAAGCGGTTGAAGCTGCGAGTGGGTCGCTAGTATATATAAAAACTTAAATTTTAAAATATATACCGGCCAGCGCAGCTAAATACTGTGGTAGTTTCCTTGGTTTATCACTTCTCGGCTCCACCAGCACCGACTGCGATGTCCCCACATGTGCCATTGCACCGTAGTTGCTTTCTGCTTGCTGGAATTAATAAAAAAAGTGTTATATTATTAAAAATTTAATTAGTATATATAGAACTGAGAAAAAGGAAACCTATAATTCTATTTACATTTTTTAGCTTCATTCTGTATTTTGTTTATAGTGGGGTAGACACATGGAAACTAGTGTTAAGACACTCTGTAGACCACGTTCCGCTTAATTTACGGGAAATTGCCTGTTTAGTGTCGAGACTCGACGAGCGCACTTTGGTGTGTTACCAGAGCGAGAAAATAAACGTTTTACATAATCCATTCCCCCGAATGGGAATCGAATCCACAGCCGTTGCGTTTACATTCCCATTCCCGTTTACATTGCGTGTGCCACTGCGCTGCAGTTTTTCTATATCATAATTTCATAAATTGTCATTAAGTATCAGCATGGGCGTATCTTCTAGATACGCCCATGTTAATACTATTATTTTAGAAAAGTAAATATTATATAATATTGTATACAAATGTGTGTTTATTAACAGATTTATTTATTTTTTAAATTCGAACTTTTTTTATCTAAGTTTTGTACTGATCTTTTTGTGTGAAGATTGTTTTGTTATGTAAAATTTCAACATTATTAAGAAGTTTTTACAAAACTAAAATAAATATTGAAAATAAATTAAAAAAATTGATAGTATCAATAAGTAGTAAGAAATGGTATCAATTTGATACCATTTGATTTTATGACCTGATTATTTTTTTACGATCCTCACATAAATCGATTCATCTTAACATTGCGATAATTACTAAATTAGTATTTAAAAATTATATTAAGGTTCCTTTCATCATTCTTATTTTAAGAGACAGCTTAGTATGTATATATATAAAATAATAATTTAATAAAAAATCCTACCGAATCTAAATTAAAACGAGACCCAAACATTTATAAGAATGAACAGTCGGGACCATTTTTCCAATAATTAAATCTTTCCAAGGACCCCTGTAAAATAGGTAGGTAATTATTTATCCCAAATAACTATCAGGCCTGTTTTTTTTCTTTATAGTTTTTATGTAGTCCTATTTTTGTTTTTTTTTAATACACATATATTTTATTACAATATGACAAAATCTGTTTTATCTTTTAATAGAATAGACATAATTAATTAAATTTGTCTTGATGTTAATGTTTTAATTAAAATATACTTATATAAGGTATTTTTATTTTTCAAATGAGGTATACTATATTGACGATTAGTAAACATAAAAACTGGCAACACCAGTTATAAAGTCATCTGGTCAAGTAGCAAGTATTGTCCAATAAGACGACAACGCGTCTTTGTATAAGCTGAAGCCAAATACGGAACATAATAAATAAAGTACCTACGCCTTATCTAAGCTGAAATGTTTTTATTTTTTTTTTTATTTATAGTCATTTATTTTGTAAATGGTTTACTTGAGCTAAAATAATCATCATATAAATATATAAATTAACCGTATGACTTCATTATATAAAAACCTTGAAATTCTAAAAACATAAGCAAAATTGTGTAATGTATTCTAAAATCAAACAAATATTGTTAGTATTTAGTAATTAAGTATTTACAATATATTTGTAATATAATATGATATAGTACATTCCAAAGAATCCATACCTCATATTGAATTTGGTTAGGGCCTGGTATCGCTGGAAGCAATGGTTCCGTGTCAGAACTGTCACGTCGAGGACGAAATAAGCTCGAACGCATTATTGTACAATAATTAAAATAAGTTCATTACAAACAGTCAAATGAGTTAATTACGTCAAAATTTATTAAAACAAAATAACGTTATGGCGTCTACTTGAGTCCGGATAAATGATAAACCGAGGTTATGACGTGTCCCCCACCATTTTTTCCCCCCACCACCCTCTTCCAGTTTGCTTTGCGAAGCGTGCATTATACATATGTTTAACAATTTACATCCGATAGATTACAATACGGCCGACGAGTCGTGGCCTCCCTGAAGTTAGTTTTTCTCAACTTCTGCGCATTGTTCACTCGGGAAAAAAATCCTAATATCAAATCTGCGCAGCCACCTACAGCTAAGTTCAGGGGGGTCACCCTCGATGTATTGTTAATTCAGAATAATCATCCTACCTACATAATCTGTCGATGATAAAATTGTTATAACATAGCTAAGCTAAACAAATTGTGTTTTTAAAACATTTACTATAATATTTTATTGTTATGGAATCATTCAAATAATATTATATGACCTAATATGGGTTATATATTATGATATTATTTTTAAATGTACCTACGTTGTGAAATGTGATAAAAGAAATTCTCTTTTATAATGAGTTCTTAGATTTTTTGTTTATTTCAGATTTTTAAACGTAAAAAACTTGTAAATAGTTAGAAAATCCAAGTTATCTTTTTTACAGGTGTTTTTGATAAAATATAATTACAAGTCCTATAATACTATAGTTTAATAGACAAATATATTTTAATGTTCTGGAATGATTACATATAATATATTAATTATTTATTATTATGTGAATAAAATTATAATCGTTATGTTTAAATTACTTAGAAGAAAGACCTTGAGGTCATTCGTGGCCCAGGGGCACAAAGTGTGCGACTGGTTGTGGGATCGATCCCGGTTCGGGAAATAAAATATTTAATATTTTCATTTATTTACTCCTGTGTCGAGGCAAAGTGCGGCGTTGAGCTCCGCTGCTCCTGTATTACAGCGGCTGTAACCCGAAGCTGTTTTTACATTTACTTGTAAAATATGTAGTTTATTTAAAAATATATATAACGAACGTTGGATATATGTGCACTTTCTATATGTTTACATCTTTCCTTTTAGACAACACAACCATTTAAGCAAAGTCCGCTGTTTCCCGTATAGCAGAGTAGGCAGAGAGAACCTAGTGTCAAGACACTCCATTCTCCACCTTCCAATGATATAAAGATAATAAAACAAAAATTTTTGAATCGCCGCACATACTTCGACAAGATGTTTTTTCCTTTTTTTTAATGAAGCTCTCTGTAAGTCAAACTTAATGTCAAGTCAAGAGCAATGATCATACAAGACCTACTTGAATCTATTAATAGATTGTGATTGTTCAGGTTAAAAAGGAAGAAAATACTTAAGTGGTTAAGAGACAACAGGTAGTGACGTTAAGATCGTATTTCTGAATGCTAATACAGCCAATTTTGTTTTTAAAAAAGGTTCAGTCTCTTTCCGTTACGGATATGTGCTTATAGACGGATGTGGTAGGTACCAAATCGGTGTTTAAATATTTATAGTATGTGATATACATATCTACATACTAATATTAATTAATGTTCATTGATCGTGGCTTTGTCTGTTGAAGGGTCGCCAGAGGGTACCTAGTGCTAAGACACTTCGTTCCACTTTTCGTCTAATATTGTAGACATCGCATTCATATTAAGAGGTGGAACTCAACACTGCGCTTTGTCTTGCTCAGAACAAAGAAATAAAAATAGTATATTCCCCCGAGTAGGAATCGAACCAAAAATCATCACGTTTACAATCGGACACTGTGCCGCTCCGCTGGGACGGCTCTCAGCTATTATTAGTTATTTAAGAAAATCGTGGAAAATATTCAGGTAAACCAGCTTAGTAAGGAATGAAACAAAAAATATGAATACATATACTCATAGTTTTTTTTAGGCAATAGGCAATATTTTGTATCTTCATTCGTCTTTCGTTCATGAGTTAAATAGAAAACTAACTCCTTAATGATCCAGATGAAATATTTACTTAAATTTATATTTCCATTTCTTCGCTCTGGTGTCGAGGTTAAGCGCGGCGTTGAGTTCTGCCACTCAACACGCAATGCCTCCAGAATTCGGCAGAAAGTGGGGAACGGAGTGTCTTAACACTAGGTTCCCTCTGCCTACCCTGCTGTGTGCGGGATACAGCGTGAAGCTGATTTTTTTATTTTTTTTTAATTTAACTCCTTAATTTTTTGTCTATTAGGGTTAGCCGTTTTAAAGAAAAAAGGAATACTTATAAGATCACTTTGTTGTCTAAGCGTTTATCGAAGAAACACTTGGAGATATCGAGTTTAAATTCAAACCATATACTCAGGTCTACGGCCTCATATTTTCCTGAAAAAAGACACATTTCTATATTCATTTAGAAAAAATATATGGTCGTTTATATCGCAAAAAACGCATATTTCGACACTATAAAGGGAATCAAAATTCATAGGGTACTTCCGGTTGACCTAGAATTATAAAATTTGGCAGCTAACATCTACAGATAGTACTAGTTCAGGAAAAAATCTGAAAACCATACATTTGTGGTTAAATCCTATAAAATAATAGCCTTAAAAAGGCGGCAAAATTTGATATTAAAGCCGCTAGTTCAAGTGAGGTATCAAATGACAGGGCCCTGACTAAGATAAGCCTGAATTTTAGAAAAAGCTCAAGATCTCCAATTTATTACGGAACCCTCGGTGGGCGAGCCCTTGTCCGGTTTTTTTTATGAAATCGACGTAGGTACCTCAAAAAAAAGTAAATTGAAACTTTTTTCTATATGATTTTATAGAACGGAACGCGTTATCATTTATGATATTGACTCATGATTGCTTTGTTGGAAATAATTTTAGTATTAAGCCTTACAAAAGATGGCGCTCCTTTACACACTTTACACTTTATGCTAAATAATACATACATTAATAGATGCCACTACATACCTTAGTTGTGTAGTAAATAAGTAACTATATTGTGATGTTATACAAAACTCTTTTATTATTTTAAACTAGCTAAAAAGAAATAACCTGGTCGGTAGTTTAAAAGAATTATTACAATGAATCTAATCTTAATAGGATTATTAAGAATACTGAAGTCGTCGTGGTGCAGCAGCACAGTGTCTGTCCGTAAACGAGACGGTTGTATGTTCGATTCACAATCGAGTGAATGAATTATTTTCATTTTCTGCATCTGATAAGAAGATGTACGCCAAATTAGAGTACCCCCCAATACTCTAATTTGGCGTAAATTGGCAAAAATAGTGTCTCGACATTAGTTTCCCTCTGCGTGTCCTGCTATGCAGGAAAAGACTAAAGGTGTTTCTTTAATATGTAAGTACGCTATATTTATTCGTAACTATAGCAAATGCTTTAGAGCGTTCGACGCAAAAATACACACAATCTAGGTAGGTACAAAATCGAACTATATGCTATAAAATCCATGAAAACTAATTTTGTTTAATGCCTACATTCGTAACAGTCGTAAAAATGAAAGAAATGAATATGAAGGAAATACTTATATTTTAATTTATTTCTCAAATATTTTAATTTTGAGGTCAGTCGTGGTGCAGGGGTACAAGTCTGTGACTGTTGACGCAACAGGCTATAGGTTCGATTCCCACTCGAGGAAATGAAATATTTAAAATTTTAATTTTTTTTCGCTCTGGGGTCTATGCAAAACGCGACATTGACTTCCGCCATTCAACATTGCTTATGCCTGCAGAATTTGGCGGAAAAGTGGTGAAGTGTTAAGTGTCTCAGCTAAAGTAAAGGTAGCTAATACTTTTTTTAATTTTACGCTGCACATAGCAGGCAAAAAGCGCGGCGTTGAGTTCCGCCAATCAACACGCAATGCCTCCAGAATTCGACGGAAAATGGAGAACGAGTATCTTAACACTAGGTTCAATGCGGAATACAACGTGAAACAGATGAAAATATTCCACGACTGGCCTCAGTCATGTAATAATATACAACTTTAAATTATTTCCATAGGAACGCGGGCATAGTTACAACTTATTATAGAAGTTGTACCCCGTCGTCGTCCAATAGTAGGTACGATAAAGTATAATAGAACGTTCAAAACATATACAATTATTGTAATGGAATAATGGTAGCTATGTGACAATTTATAAATAAACATTTCAGCTAATATTAGTATTGGGAATTAGATATTATGACGTCATATCTAAGTAAGAGCACTTCGAAACAGGTTTTTTGATTTATGAAAAAACTCCTATATTTTTATATTTTTATTTTATATTATAATATTATTTCCTAGATTTTGTAATATCTTATTAATTTTTGGTTCTTTACTATTATATATAAAACATATCTGTAAACATTTTTGTATGTTGAAGGATCAACTGGAACGATAATAAATCTGTAGACAGCTTTCAGCTGTATCTCGATGGCGAGGTAGCCAAGGAACCCATTCCCTGGCTACCCCGCCGCACGCTGCTATAAGGGAACCTAGTACTTATTAAGACACTCTATTCCCCACTTTCTAATTTTTGGTACATTACGTGTTGGGTGGCAAAACTCAATACTGCGTTTTATTTACTTTGCCTTGGAAATAATTTAAATAACAACGGTCGCGTTTACAGTGTCGCTGCGCCACGACGGCCTCAGAACACTTTTTTTTTCTTTTTTTCATAACTTCTTTTAGGTTAGGGACACAGAAACACTACGTCGATCGTCGTCGATATTATATATTTCCGCCCGAAATCGAGATATTGACAGTTGAAATACGTAAGACAACGCCGCAATTTATCTTACCACAGCGGGAAAAAAATGTATCATTCCGTTTACAGTGATACTAATTAAAAACAAAATCACATTCTTTTATAATATTTATGAACTATTATGTTTGTATGGAAGAAACCAATTTACGCACATATTATGTACCTAGGTAAAGATATTTCAAATATTTTATACATTTTCTTAGAAATTAGACATATCTAATAATTATATCACGTGAAGCATTTTCCATAAATTACTAAATAAAATACAATAAACAGTTTTCTTCCAATCCGGAAAGGCTAAACTACATACTCGTGTGTATATATGTACTCGAATATGCCAAATATTTTGATAACATATCTAAATTGTTTCCTTGTTGAAGATATGATACACACGGTGCTTACAGTAATCTCGTGATTTTTTATACTTATTACTACTACTACTACTACTTATTAAAAAGTCTATTACTTATTATAAATTTGCTTTCAAAAACATTTGTATTTTAAATTGTGTGGCTTTAAATCCTGAATTTACCGTTAAATTTTTTTTTACAATAAAAAATAATTCAAAACTCCTACGAGAACTGTCCACGAACACGAAGTTGAGGGCGGTAATATATAAGAAGTATAACTATATCGAATACTAAAAAAAAATGTAACTTACAAAAATATAATAGTATGAAATTTTTTTTTTAAAATAAAGGTTGGACGAAAAACTTCCTAACCTCTGAAAAAATAGATCTATGATAAATGTTATATATTATGCTCAGGAGTTCTTTTCCAATGTTTCAGTTTTGATTTCAATTTTATTCAAAAAAAAAATGCGTAAAATAAACATTTAAAACGCGATTGTAGTATTATAAAAAAAAATAATTATAAAATAAGTAAACAATGTTCTTAGTATTTATATTTTGATTAAAAAATACAAATTCGCAATCGTCCTTTCGTTGAAAATAAAAAAGAAATCGCTGGTTTTCCGCAGAAACTTATCGGCACGATGATCGTATGGTAAAATAAAAAAAAAATCAGCTTCACGCTGTATCCCGCACACAGCAGTGTAGTCAGAGGGAACCTAGTGTTAAGACACTCCGTTCCCCACTTTCTGCCGAATTCTGGAGGCATTGCGTGTTGAGTGGCAGAACTCAACGCCGCGCTTAACCTCGACACCAGAGCGAAGAAATGGAAATATAAATTTAAGTAAATATTNATATAAATGTAATGATCGTATGGTACCTAACTATAATTAATAAGATATTATTAAGCGTATGCCATATGATTAAATGATATAAATTCAATTGTTGAAAATACTTAATAGTTACGTATGTAATTTATATTTATATTAAAGAAAATTTTTTTTATTACACATTTTTTTGTAATGATTCTATTATTTTATTGTTACCTTTATTCCCATGATAATTTAAATGTAATTTTGCAGAAACATATCTATCTATGTATCAAAATTATTTATATATATAATGATATGTTGTATATGGTTTATATTTTATATATATACTCTTATATTATATATATCATATACATATATATAATATTATATTAGCATGTATATAATTATATCATATAATATTGTGTATTTATTACATATACTTATATGTATGTTGAATATTGATTTTTTGTTATTATTATTATTTTTTTGCACACCTACACATTTTATTTTCCTACATGACTTAGATTGACTGGTAGAAAATGCTTTTTAGTGTTAAGCCCGCCTACTGTACATTTTTTATATATTAAATTTTGTGCAATAAAGAATCTAAAAAAAAACAATTATATTTTAAAAAGTCATATAAAGTAATATTTTAGAATAAAAATTGTAAGTTGAAATATATAGTGTACTTACTACTTTTTCATAGAAATTATTAATAATTTGTAGTTAGTCGTTTATATTTAAAAAAAATTATACATATTTTTTAATTAAAAAAATTACTTTAAACACATTTTAAAAAAATAATAGATACCAACCAAAAAATAATAGATACAAAAAATATACAATACAGATAATAAAAAAAACTCACCTTTCAAAAAAAACGCATGAAATAAAAAAAATACAAAAAAAAAATAATTAAAAAAAAAAGAAGATAACTATAAGAATAATATAAAAGATTTCATAAAATTCTAATCTAATGATAAAACTAATAATTTTGGACACTCGGCCGGCAGCGACCTATATTGTTGAACAAGACACTGGCACTGGCGTATTGTGCGAGATTTGGCAACGATAATATAAGGCTGTATCACATGAGTATACAGGTAATGCTTAGAAGGCACTAGGGTTATCACTAAACGACAAGTTCATATGATTTTTCATAGATTAAATAATTAAAAGTCAGCGTGGAGTATCCACGTCTATATCAATAGTTATAGATTCGATCTCCTCTCGTTATAAGAGCGTCGACCATGGAACATCCATTGATCCAGAAATTGGGGACAAGTGAAAATAAAAACCTTTAAAAGAACTCATAGAAAAAAATATTGTATATTATGTAACGATAATAATTATAGTTATAGGATATAAACATCTCAAAATTAATAACGTAAGCTAAAGTTTTTAATTAACTATAAATTAATATTATAAGTATTTAGTACAACGATCGATTTACTACTACGATTCACGAGGCCAGTCGTGGCGCAGCGGCACGAAGTGTGACTGTAAAATCGACTGGTTGTGGGTTCGATCCCCACTCGAGGAGATGAAATATTTATAATACTTAAATTTATATTTCCATTTCTTCGCTCTGGTGTCGAGGCAACGCGCGGTGTTGAGTTCTGCCACTTAACACGCAATGCCTCTAGAATTCGGCAGAAAGTGGGGAACGGAGTGTCTTACACTAGGTTCCCTCTGCCTACCCTGCTGTGTTACTACAACGATCGTATCATAACGATAAGATGTGTTAGTTTTTTTTAAACACTAGGTTGCTGACCCTGCCATGTTGCAAAAAGCGTGATACCGTTTCTATTATCTTTTCTCGGTTTTTAATTTTCGATATTGATATTATATTTTCGATAGAGATAGATGCGTTTTGTTTTGCTGGTGTCGTCGCTGCACATTTTTTAGACAATAAAACAAATTATGTACTCCAAATAAGAGCCAAATATCTAGTGTCATTTGAACCTAATAAGCTGATGTTTATATATTATACATATGTATTTATAAAAGTATATACTATATAAGGATTAGAAAAACATTCTAAAATATTTTTGTTTTCAAGAGAAAATTTAAAAAATGTGACAGTTTTCTCATAATAATGATTTAACAGACATTTCGCCACAAATTATATCACATACTATTGCATAGACATGACACAGAATGACAACAAACTTTTTGTGTTGATTCGCAGACTATTTCTGCAAGCATTCCACTAAAATATTGTATTGAGTAGCGGAACTTAACGCTTCGCTTTGCTTGGTTACCAGATCGAAGCAATGATAATATTAAACATTTAATTCCCCCGAGTGGGAACAGAACCCACAACAATCACGTTTACTGCGTTTGATCTCATAGATTATATAATTATTTTATTATTATAATTAATAGTATAAGTGTAGATTATTAGATTAGAGAAACAAGCATTACAATATATAGGCGCCGCTATAGTAAACTTCTCAGACAGCTAACACTGATATCAGTATATTATTTAATTACCAGATTATGAAGATAACAATATTTATTTTATATCGTTTTTTTACCTTTCATAGATAATGCAATGAATATAGTAACAAATAACAAAAAAAAAGTGAGAAATATTTTTTAAAAACCGTAGATATTTGGGCGTAGCGGGATTCTAATCCGAGCCTCTTGGGAACCGTCCATCTCCGCCTCATGCGTAATTCCCAAGAGTTAGAGTCGCGATATGATATATTATAATAGGATTTATTAATTTTTTTTTATATATTTTCATGTGGAAATAACATTTTATGAAAATGTTAAAAATCCCGGTCTGAACGATAAAAAAAATTAAAAATATATCATGTTTTCTTTTAATTTTAATGTATTTAGACATGGCCATATAATGAAGAAGAAGAATTGAAAATCAAGTCGGAATTAATGTAAAATTTTTAATTTTTTTTCTCCTTATACGACATTACGGGAACAAAACATGCTGCATCTGTAGGTGCATTAAATATTTTAACAAAAAAAAATATTTCCTTTTTAGACCGGAAGATATATTATCGGTAGACCGTTAGATATAGTTATCTATGTATGGGATTTGAACATGCAACCTTCGTACCTTAAGACAGTAACTTATGTTTATCTTTTATGACATTTTAGATATTAAATTCTTTTCAACATATTTTTTTATTTTGGCTGTAATGCTGTAAGGCTGTAAGTGTAAGTTTGTGTTCAATGTGATGGTTTTCGTGAAATTAATTAATTACTTCTATTTCTCCGCTTTTGTTAGACACAAGTGAATGTGACGTTGAGTTCAGCCAGTCAGTTCAACCGCCAAGCACTTAACAGCTAAGAACAGAAGTTAAAAAAATATTATTATTAACTAATTATTTATATTTAGGCAAATAATGATATGCTCCAAACTTAAAATATTTAATAGTTTTTCTAACATGTAATGGTAGATGTTGCAAGGAAAATCTAACGAGAAGGAAAAAAGCAAATGTTTCACGTATGCGGAATCGAAATCATTAAAGTGCGGTTATATTCCTACAATACAATTCCAGCAGAGGTCAAAATAACAATTGTAACCAATGTTCTGTGGATTTATAATTATTTTTGTGAGACAGATAAATTATAGTATAGCATATTTTTTTATTATCGTTATACGAGGTGAGAGTGGTAAGATTACAAAACTATAATGTTAATTCTCCCTTTCGTATGGCGGGTTAATGGCATTTTTTTTTCATTATAATAATTAGCAATATGAGTAGATCTTTAGTTAGGTAACTGATTATTTGATCTTTAATACATAATTTTAATTATATATATATATTTTTTAATATTTAAAGAGATGAATACATCAAGGTACGATGGTGAGATTCGTTGCATTTTTACATTTTCGTAAAAATTGTTTTTAAAATTATACAATTTGTTAACTTCACATTCTATTTGTTTATATTTTGATTTTGTAGTTGTTGTAATCATTTAACTTTTAATTTTTTTTACGCCAAATATTTTTTGTATATATTAGGACTTTGAATAAGTTTTTTAGAAAAAATCTGCAGCAGAAGCACACATAATTCTCGTTGAGACATATGGTGACAATGCTTTGTCGAATACAACGTGCAGAGACTGGTTTAGGCGCTTCAAAAGTAATGATTTTGACCTTGAAGATAAAGAGCGTTCTGGAGCACCGACAAAATTTGAAGACAAAGAATTGGAGGCATTGCTTGAACAAGATCCACGTCAGACGTTAGTAGAGCTCCGGAAAACGTTACAAGTAGATGCGTCAACAGTTTCAAAACGTTTCAAAGCGTTAGGAATGATCCAAAAGCAAGGGCATTGGGTGCCGTATGAGTTGAAGCCGAGAGACGTAGAACGACGTTTTCTCATGTGTGAATTGTTGCTTCAACGGCAAAAGAGAAAAGGTTTTCTGCACCGTATCGTCACTGGGGATGAAAAGTGGATTCACTACGACAATCCAAAGCGAAAAAAATCGTGGGGCATGCCGGGTCACGCATCAACATCGTCGCCAAAACCAAATATCCATGGTTCTAAGCTTCTTCTCTGCATTTGGTGGGATCAGCAGGGCGTAATTTATTATGAGCTGCTTAAACCTAATGAAACTATCACGGGAGCTCGCTATCGACTTCAGTTGAT